>CAJPEV010000965.1:0-12292 GCA_905338385.1 Darwinula stevensoni
ATGAAGCTAACTGCAAATGGATGGTCGAAATTAGTATTTGCATATCTGGGAAAAAATTAGTGCTAAAAGGTTATTTAAATACAGAAAACTTCTCGGCTAATGCCAAAGTATCTCGATAAGGCATAATTAACTCAAGAAGTGGAAATGAAAGACTGGGAAACCGAGGAGCCGATGCTGAACGTGAGCCCTCGAGGAGGAAGTTGAATCAATTTGAGAAAACTTTGGAGTCTAGAAAATTCTCAAGTTTCATTCTGGATCCGATTGAGTACACAGGCTTGCTATGAAGCCCGCGGGTATTTAATTTTTTCCTCCTGGAAATCAAGACAGGGATTCACCCACCCACTCAGCAGAGCATGCGTGGCCATAGATCGGCCTATCTGCGGTAGCCGTGGCGTTTCTGCGGCTCTTCAGTGGTTCGACCATCTGTGCGGATCAGGAAGGTTTGGCACGTTTAACCCACGCTTGACGGACATAGATGTTTCTCACACTTGTGCGATCCGACTGAAGGCGAGTGGAAACTTCTGCAAATGCTTTGAAACTGATGAGTACCGTACGTATCATTTAGATCATGAGATTCATAAATCGGACTCAAGTGCTGAAGCAAATGTTTCGCAATCGAGTCCCATTCTGGCTCCTGAAACTGATTCATAGCTATCTATTAGCCATCTCTCAGTTTGTTGTCTTCAAAAGAAGACGATCCATGATGCAACTAACCTTCACCGGTGTCCCTCAAGGCGGCATCCTATCTCCATTCCTTTTCACCTACATAACGAGCTCCTTCCGCTCAACATCTCCCAATTCCATCTTCCTAAAGTATGCTGATGACAGAGCTCTTTTATCCATCATTGGCAGCGAAACAGACCACGAAACGCACCAGAGAGAAGTGAATCGCCTCTCCTCTCTATCTGATGCGAATGATCTCATCCTCAACCCAGATAAGTCCAAAGAAATCGTCTTTCACAACAGAGGCATTAGGAAGCATTCTCTCTTAGAACTAGTTTTAAAGGATGTCACCATCGACGGCACCAATTATCACAAGGGCGAAATCAATTAAATACCTAGGCATTATCATCGATGATAAACTAAACTTCCACGACCAGTCTCAAGTACTACAAAAAAATGCTATAGCCTCTCCTTCTTCGCACTGAATCTCTTGAGATCCACTTCAAATCACCAGGAAGCCGGACTGCTGTATCGTCTCCGTCCTTCTGTATGCTCTCCCGGTGTACCGTGGTTTCCTGGCAGAAAGCGACGTGACTTCTCGAAAGAGTTCTCAGGAGAGTGGCACACATTTCCGGACGTACTTTGGAGGCTACAAAAAAAACTAATCTCGGAAATATCCCATGCAGTTGGGAAAAATGTTTTCTCATCTCTCCCTCGACAAACACCACCTTCTCGACAGCTTCGTGAAACAAATCTCTCGAAAATCTGGACCACAAACCAGAATGATGACCGCACTGCAAAAAATCTGATCGGAGAAGTTCAGACGTTAGTTTCTTGGTCCCAGGTGCGAAAAATGACTTCTCCTTCCTGTGAAGTGGCCCTTATCACTCCCTTACTGGACCGCCTTTGACGCTTTCACTTTTTTATTTCTCTCTTTTCCCTTCTCTTTTTTTATTTTCTAATTTTCCCCTTCGTGTCTCACTCATATGGGCATTGACAGACCGAATCAAGGTAAATAACCTGATTGATTGATAACTCAAAAATAAACTTAATTAATTAATCAAATAATTTGGCAAACATGGCCAATATCGGCTAAATATTGGCAAGGCAATGTCTTCACAATATTGCCATTCCATCATCGATCTTACATCGGACCGACACGTTGATCCAATGTGCTCAAGCTGCACTTCGAGGTTTTTGGGAAATGTTGAAGTTCTCCCCCATGCCACTAGAAAGAAGTGTGGGATCTCGCTGGGGTGCACAATCGGGCATCCAGAGCGCACCCTTCCCCCTTCACCTTGCATTCGGCCCTTAGAAGTGACGTCATCCAAGTAGTGCCAGTTGCCTGAACGTTGTTTACTGTGCACATTCCAAAATCTCTTTCCTCCTTCGGTGGGGGAGAGGAAAAGCGGAACTCTTTTAAGGGGTCACTAAATCTGCGGATATCGTGTTGCCAAGTGTGCGTATAGGAACAAATTCATCCACATTTTAAAGCTGGCCTTAGAACCATGAAACAGAGGGACACATGGGAGGCCAAGGCGATCACGAGCTGCCTCTTTTCCTCTTCTGTAAAATATGCATTGAACTTTCGGTCCCACGGGACCCGCAGAAGTGGAAAGTCTGTCTCGTCCAGGAACAGGTTGGAAATTTGAGGTAAAATGGATGTGAGCTTTCTCATATTCGAATGAAGTCAGGGGTGGAACATCGACTCGTAACTTTTAACCCTTTCGCACTCAGCCTATTTTCCAAGTACCTGGCCACACTCAGGCAAATTTGGCTCAATTTACAAGCCTCACTTCAAAAATTCACCAAAAATACAATTTTGGTCAAAGACATATGAAAAAAAATCACACTTATTCACTATAAACAGCAGATTTAATATATAAAAAATAGCCTACAAGTGCTAACTCTGTAAATAATTTGAAAAAACTGAAAGAATTAAATATAGGAATTTAAAATTTACATAATTTAGGCAGAGTCAGAGTCAGAGTCATCTAACCAAGAGCTTGGACCAGCCATTGTCTAGTTAAAAATGTAAAATAACTAACTATATATACTATAAACTCTGAAAAATATAACGAAAATATGATAAATAATATATAACTTTATTATAAAAACAATATACCGCCACCAAACTATGATATATTCACAGTAAAACAACTAAAACCACAGACCAAGAAAGCATTGAACCACTAAGTAAACATGTGAGCTCAACATATTTCATTTGTTTCAACAAAAAAAAATTTTTGTAAGCAAAGGCATCTGGGTGCAAAACTGTGAAATAGACCTTGGAGAATTAGGTACCGTCTTGTGCTGCCACCTTTGAGCCATTTATGTAACTAAAAGAGCATGATTTAGACGGAGCCGATAGATCGGCCGCCTGAGTGTTCTGGCCATTACCTGACGCGCCGATGGATTGGCGCCCTGAGCGTATAAGGGTTAAGGACAGTCGCTCGGGGCAGAATGTGGATTAAGGGAGGGAACGAGTAGTTTTCCAGGAGCTACTATTTATAAATCCGCCCGCCAAACCAGGAATCTCGATCGAGATCTTACGCTTTCTGGGAGTTACAGGGTGGGTCAAAAGTCCTGTCCACCTTTAGAACGTTGATAACTTCTCAACGCTGGATCTCATCGAGGTGCGTTTTCAGCATTCGAAAGACGAGACGATTCTGTATCCAAGGAAGGACTTTTGAGTTTTTTCAATGGTATCCTTTGGAAATGAAATTTTTATTCTGGGGGTCGTATAAATGCATTGGCACCCGAAATCATGGGTGCAGCACGGTGTCTAATTTCTGTTCGACCGTCAGAGGGCGTTCAGGTCGGGGAAGGTCTGCTACGATTCCTTTTCTCTCAAAATTNAGTAAATTGTGCGAAGCAGTCATCGAGTCACTCCAGGATGCCGTCAATGTTTTCTTCGTTCTATGCTCCAAATTAAAAGAGGATTTTACATTTTTACCTAGACGAGCTTGGATCATGACAGGAATTAGCGTTTCCAATATTTAAGCGAATCCTTCGCTCACATGCTCGCAAATGACCAGAAGACGAAACTTTCATACGATACTACCATATCCGGAAATATTTTGTTGTCCTTCGCAGTGTTGCCCAAGCAGCAGGTTCACGTAAACAATCTATTAATTTTTTTAATATGTAGTTTCCTGCGATTGTCATGGAAATGACATCACGTTTGCATAAAATTTACGTTCCTATATTTACGTCATCAAAGTGTATGCGCATTTTACATAAACTAGACATGACTTCATCTGACGTGAAGTAAATGATATCAAGTTTACGCAAAATCAACACAACACCATCCATATGAAACTTTAGCTGACTCTCCCGCAGTTGCAGTACCAAGAGTCCTCACTATATGGGACCCATTTTCCCTGCGTATATTGTGCTATTCATAAATATATATGTGGAAAGCATGGAGTTATTGTATCTTTTATTACAATATATGACTCAGGGAATCATTAAATGTTGAAGTTAAGTTTGGGATTACAGCAGTGTGCGGGAATAGGGAAGAGTAGGATGCCCAATTTCCCTAGACACAATACCTTCTCCATCCTCTATGAAAGAGAGTTCTTCTAAATTCCTGCTTCTACTCCTAGGGTTCTGCGTTAGGTGCGGAAGGAGGACGCAGTAGGTTATCTTGGTATTCTTAAGTATTGATACTAGTGAGGATGCGAACTTGTGTACTCTTCCGAATACCCTGGAGTTCCAAGGTGTGGAAAGGAATGGGAGAAATGGTGATATAAATTCCCTTCCAAAGCACTAACTTGTTCGTGAAAATTCGCATGATTGTTAGGGGGAAATTAAAATCAATTTTGCGTAAAATTTACGTTAATTTTATATCACCGTTTGCGTGTCACTTCTGCAAACCAAAAAGAGAACTGTTTATGTCACTATAAAATAAATGTAATGTACATTTTTAAAATCCGTTTTATATCTATTTTACGCAAACCGTCATCAAGATATTGCCAACATGCTTGCAGAAATGTCACTTCTGTGATACGCAAACGGTGATATAAAATTAACGAGGATTTTACACAAAATTGACACTCCCGTTGGCATCCAAAGGAACGTGTTTATTCAAACCGGAGGACCTCGGTTGCGTTCGGAGGTTAAACGTATAGCGTGCGCGATCCTGACCGCTATCTAGGCCGAGCGACAATTGTGTATTTGTGCTTGTGTGTAACAGCTTTACAGACCAAACGCTTCGAGATATGAACTTGGGGTTTCGACAGAACACTTCCTTATCATCCGAGGATGTGTCTTTTCGAAATGAAATTTGAAAATTGGCCAAACGAAAGGGAGGGAAGGCAACTTTAACAAAAAATCGGAGATTCGCTCTCGTCTCGCCATCTCTCCGAAGAACGAGGAGACGAGAGTTGCCGTTGTAATCGCAAGGGAACGGTGGCGTCGCACACTGCAGAGCCTCCCGCCTAAGGCAACTTTAACCAAAAATCGGAGATTCGCTCTCGTCTCGCCATCTCTCCGAAGAACGAGGAGACGAGAGTTGCCGTTGTAATCGCAAGGGAACGGTGGCGTCGCACACTGCAGAGCCTCCCGCCTTTGGCCGGGAATCCAGGTATTTTAAGTGTCTATCATGGAATAGGGGCAATTTATTTTTCTTCGCATCCATTCGCATTCGCCTCCTTCGCTCCATTCACATGATCGGGTAACGAGGATAATCACGGGTCAAATAAGATCTGCAGGTTTTATACATATGACATTACCCAGGTAGCACACAAACGCTTTCGAGGACGGTCAACGTGTTTTCAAAGAGGTCTAAAGACGTCCAATGTACAAGAATGAGCACCTTTTTGGCGCTCAGTTAAGGTGCCTTTTGATCACGAAACATGCTACATTTTACATTCGTCGCACGTTTAAGATGCTTTCCTCAAGCATATCCATGGTGTCCATCTGACAATGGCTTGAAGCAAAGGTTCACACAACGAAAACTAGATGGCACCAAAGTAGTCACTTCAGCGGGTCAGTTCCTGAGACAGCTGAAATCAGTCCCCAATACTTTCCACAATGTAGCCGGTCTTTCTCCACATATACCAATGAAAAGAAGAACGAAAAGAGGGAGATGATTGCAAGTAATGAGGATATGGCCAGTATACTTAACGAGTTCTTCGCTTCCGTTTTCTCTGTGGAATCCGACTCGGCACCGACTTTGGAAGAGGTGACCTCGGCTCGAATCGAGGATATTTCCATCACCGAGGAGACGATCGTGAATATGATTGGGAAGCTGAAGGTGGACAAGGCGACCGGCCCCGATGGGATTCCTGCGAGAGTCATTAAGGAAACCGCGAGAGAAATATCGGTTCCGCTAAGAATTATATTCGANACTTAATGAAGTAGCCATCCAATTTCGGCGTTTAACGTTTGAAATCAGCCCCAGCTATATGGAACTTATTTTCGCTCTTTCCGTGATGTCACAATTCCTTTCGCACCCGGCCAATACATAAAAAGAACACTTATACTAATGTTGATCTGATACTGAAGTAAATTGTGCGAAGCAGTCATCGAGTCACTCCAGGATGCCGTCAATGTTTTCTTCGTTCTATGCTCCAAATTAAAAGAGGATTTTACATTTTTACCTAGACGAGCTTGGATCATGACAGGAATTAATGTTTCCAATATTTAAGCGAATCCTTCGTTCACATGCTCGCAAATGACCGGAAGACGAAACTTTCATACGATACTACCATATCCGGAAGTATTTTGTTGTCCTTCGCAGTGTTGCTCAAGCAGCATGTTCACGTAAACAATCTATTAATTTTTTTATACGTAGTTTCCTGCGATTGTCATGGAAATGACATCAGGTTTACATAAAATTTACGTTCCTATATTTACGTCACCAAAGTGTATGCGCATTGTACATAAACTAGACATGACTTCATCTGACGTGAAGTACATGATATCAAGTTTACGCAAAATCAACACAACACCATCCATATGAACGTTAGCTGACTCTCCCGCAGTTGCAGTACCAAGAGTCCTCACTAGATGGGACCCATGTTCCCTGCGTATATTGTGCTATTCATAAATATATATGTGGAAAGCATGGAGTTATTGTATCTTTTATTACAATATATGACTCAGGGAATCATTAAATGTTGAAGTTAAGTTTGGGATTACAGCAGTGTGCGGGAATAGGGAAGAGTAGGATGCCCAATTTCCCTAGACACAATACCTTCTCCATCCTCTATGAGAGTTCTTCTAAATTCCTGGGGTTCTGCGTTAGGTGCGGAAGGAGGACGCAGTAGGTTATCTTGGTATTCTTAAGTATTGATACTAGTGAGGATGAGAACTTGTGTACTCTTCCGAATACCCTGGAGTTCCAAGGTGTGGAAAAGAATGGGAGAAATGGTGATATAAATTCCCTTCCAAAGCAGTAACTTGTTCGTGAAAATTTTCATGATTGTTAGGGGTAAATTAAAATCAATTTTGCGTAAAATTAATGTAAACATGCTCTTTTGGATGTAAACGGGAATATAAATTTTACGTAAAATTTACGTTAATTTTATATCACCGTTTGCGTATCACAGAGTTTGCGTGTCACTTCTGCAAACCAAAAAGAGAACTGTTTATGTCACTATTAAATAAATGTAATGTACATTTTTAAAATCCGTTTTATATCTATTTTACGCAAACCGTCATCAAGATATTGCCAACATGCTTGCAGAAATGTCACTTCTGTGATACGCAAACGGTGATATAAAATTAACGAGGATTTTACACAAAATTGACACTCCCGTTGGCATCCAAAGGAACGTGTTTATTCAAACCGGAGGACCTCGGTTGCGTTCGGAGGTTAAACGTATAGCGTGCGCGATCCTGACCGCTATCTAGGCCGAGCGACAATTGTGTATTTGTGCTTGTGTGTAACAGCTTTACAGACCAAACGCTTCGAGATATGAACTTGGGGTTTCGACAGAACACTTCCTTATCATCCGAGGATGTGTCTTTTCGAAATGAAATTTGAAAATTGGCCAAACGAAAGGGAGGGAAGGCAACTTTAACAAAAAATCGGAGATTCGCTCTCGTCTCGCCATCTCTCCGAAGAACGAGGAGACGAGAGTTGCCGTTGTAATCGCAAGGGAACGGTGGCGTCGCACACTGCAGAGCCTCCCGCCTGTGGCCGGGAATCCAGGTATTTTAAGTGTCTATTATGGAATAGGGGCAATTTATTTTTCTTCGCATCCATTCGCATTCGCCTCCTTCGCTCCATTCACATGATCGGGTAACGAGGATAATCACGGGTCAAATAAGATATGCAGGCTTTATACATATGACATTACCCAGGTAGCACACAAACGCTTTCGAGGACGTTCAACGTGTTTTCAAAGAGGTCTATAAACGTCCAATGTACAAGAATGAGCACCTTTTTGGCGCTCAGTTAAGGTGCCTTTTGATCACGAAACATGCTACATTTTAGGGACATTCGTCGCACGTTTAAGATGCTTTCCTCAAGCATATCCATGGTGTCCATCTTACAATGGCTTGAAGCAAAGGTTCACACAACGAAAACTAGATGGCACCAAAGTAGTCACTCCAGCGGGTCAGTTCCTGAGACAGCTGAAATCAGTCCCCAATACTTTCCACAATGTAGCCGGTCTTTCTCCACATATACCAATGAAAAGAAGAACGAAAAGAGGGAGTTGATTGCAAGTAATAAGGATATGGCTAGGATACTTAACGAGTTCTTCGCTTCCGTTTTCTCTGTGGAATCCGACTCGGCACCGACTTTGGAGGAGGTGACCTCGAGACCATTTTGTCCGGGGCCGTTTTGTCCTACACTCGAAAATTAAGGAACGCTCGACCTCGACACATGATATCGAAATGGGTGAAATCGCCTCTTGATATCACTAACTATCTTGAATCTTGAATCTTCAATACCAGAGCGGAAGATATTGGAATTCCTGAACAAATTCGTCTTTAATGGTAACCCAGTCTAAGAAGTCTCCAGAGAACTCTCGCCCAAAAGATAGAGGGGGGATGGTTTAATTTCCAAGGGTAAAGGACAAAAGTGCGTTCAGTTGCGAGCCGGGTCATGACCAACATCGTCATTATACAATGCATTCTGTGCGTTATGTCACGACTCAAACAATGACCACGAGTCACAATTGAATGCTGTATCGTAGGTCATGACACTATGAGGGAGAATTATGTAGCGAATGTGCGATGGGGCCTCTATCCTCCTCATTTTGTCCTCTAGGACAAAATGTCGCCAGATAAAATGTCGCGGACAAAACGTCGTCGGACAGAATGTAGCAGGACAAAATGTCGCCGGGACAAAAATGTCGCGGAAGAAATTTTTTTGGACAAATGCAAACGAGACATTATCGCTTGACAAAATACACTATTAGGCTTGCGTAATTAAATATGCGTGATAGTGCAGACGATCATGTTGGAATCGTTCGTAGAAGTCAATAAATGGACCCAAAAGTGACCCACTAGCATTTTAAAAGAACCTTTTCAACGAACATACAGCTAACATGATAACCATCTATAGACAATAGGCCATTGAAACCATTTCAGGAAGTCTGAACCAGTGGCGGATACAGGGGGGGGGGGCGGGGGGGGGGGGCCGCCCCCCCCCATGCCATATTCAAAATAGCATCTGCATTACATTTTATTGGAGCTAGTGAAATAGAAACTCAAGTTCTTACCCCAGATGAAAAATAAAAAAGGTGAAAGGAAGAGGAATGATGGTAGACTGGGGGGGTGGGGGTAGGAACTTGGGAACCGCCCCCCCTATGAAAAATTTCTGTATCCGCCACTGGTCTGAACGTTCCCATGCCTCTTACTTTCGGCAAGTTATTTGGAACAGGAATTTGAATGTTTTCTTTGAAGTGTTGATATACATCTTGACATATCTTGGTGAGGGGGAGGGAAGCAACCTGAGGAAAAAGATTATTTTCCCCTTTATCCGCCCCCCTTACAAGTCCTCCTCACCCATAATCCTCCAGTTTTAAAAATGTCTGATGAATGAGGCTCCTACTCCCCCGCTGAGATGCCCCTAAGCTTAGGGGTAATTTGTTCCACCTGACCAAGTAGCTGTGGCCTACAAAGAATTGGTAGGCAGCGATGATTTTTGCAATTTTGATCCTCTTTCGGATTATTTCAAAGATAATTATATCGGAAGAGCTCGGAGAGGACGAAGAGCCGCACCCCGATTTCCCATTCCATTATGGAACCAATACCACCGACCTACCAAGAAGCACCAACACATTGGAGTGGTGGCACCAAGCATTCAATCACTCTGTTGGGATCGCGCATCCTTCAACTGCGCGCCTTGCTCAGAAGCTGCTGAAAGAGCAACATTTGCATGCAGTAAAAAAATCGGCAGTATGAGAGCCTTACCACCTCCGAAGAAAAGGAAGAAGTATCAACGAATAAATGAGGCTCTCAGCATAATGGTAGCTGACTTTGTTAATCGGGATGTTGTACAATTCTTGTTTGACGTTAGATACGTTGTCAACATTAATGTCCTGTGATTGAACTTCATCTGTCATGTGATTTCCCCTTTTTAGACTTATTTGTGAATATCTACATGTGATCTCTTAATTTGAAAGAATATTATTAGCGTGTACTTGGTACTCAGCTTTTTCCTGGAGGAAACTTCCTCACTATGCCTATCCTAGTTCAACCTCCAGCCATCTGGGTATAAAAAACCAGAACCACCCTTTTCTCAGCGGCGACATTTGGTCCGCAACATTTTGTCTGTTCACGGGCCCTCCAGCCAATTGTGTGCAGCGTTAGAGCGACCGGTCTGGCCCAATGCAATCGCCTGAGGGACAAAAGGTCATGCATGAAACCTTCTGAGCCTGATCCATTCCTGCGAGCGGACGCTTCTTCATAAAGATTCTTGTACTCTGATGAAAGAATTACTTGTTACGAAAGAAAAAAAAGTATTGAGCAAGGGGGTCTTTGAATCTCTTACAAGAACCTAACAGAAAAGATCCTCGCCATCTCCCACATTCACGTTAGACGCCCGCTCTGACGGTCCTTTCAACAAATGGAGGACCAGCAGGTCTCTTCATCTCTTGAGAATGAAAACAATGACATAAAATCATCGCATCGGAAGACCATGAATGCTCCTTGTTTAGAGGCAGAAATCATCATTCGACAGAAGTTGAAGAAAGCAAAAGAGCATTTGAGGCTGAGAACAATTATTTTTACTCTGATGATGCAGTAAAAGAATCAAGTCGTCAAAGACCCAAGAAGAATGTGGCATTATGATTTAAAAGTTCATCCTCAAATGAATATTCACAAATAGTAAAATAAATTATCAAATAAAAATACCCGCATATTCATCCATTAGCTATTAGGACCTTCGTACGTCCCAGAACTCTCTTGAGACTAAGACATCTGAACAGTGAAAACACAGTGAGGGTGAAATGGCATCGTTAGGAACGAAAAGTGAAAAAGCTGCAAATAACGTTGACTCGAAGGGGGATTTTTATGACATCTATGATACAATGCGAGACGACCGAACATAAAACTCATACAATCCATACCTAAGAATGAGTTTTTTTCGGCGTGGAGGTCTTTTTCGTATGTTTCAGATTTCGCGACATAATTGTCTTATACGGCTTCCCATACCATGGGCTCGCTTCTCCACCCTGTCAACTTACATGGTATGCCCTTCATTCCGAGCTGTTCCACCTCCAAAAAGCCCTTCTGCGTAGATCTGAGGGGTCTCTCCGATTTCCTTGCACCCAACACTGGTCAATATGCGGGTATTTTTATTTGATAATTTATTTTACTATTTGTGAATATTCATTTGAGGATGAACTTTTAAATCATAATGCCACATTCTTCTTGGGTCTTTGACGACTTGATTCTTTTACTGCATCATCAGAGTAAAAATAATTGTTCTCAGCCTCAAATGCTCTTTTGCTTTCTTCAACTTCTGTCGAATGATGATTTCTGCCTCTAAACAAGGAGCATTCATGGTCTTCCGATGCGATGATTTTATGTCATTGTTTTCATTCTCAAGAGATGAAGAGACCTGCTGGTCCTCCATTTGTTGAAAGGACCGTCAGAGCGGGCGTCTAACGTGAATGTGGGAGATGGCGAGGATCTTTTCTGTTAGGTTCTTGTAAGAGATTCAAAGACCCCCTTGCTCAATACTTTTTTTTCTTTCGTAACAAGTAATTCTTTCATCAGAGTACAAGAATCTTTATGAAGAAGCGTCCGCTCGCAGGAATGGATCAGGCTCAGAAGGTTTCATGCATGACCTTTTGTCCCTCAGGCGATTGCATTGGGCCAGACCGGTCGCTCTAACGCTGCACACAATTGGCTGGAGGGCCCGTGAACAGACAAAATGTTGCGGACCAAATGTCGCCGCTGAGAAAAGGGTGGTTCTGGTTTTTTATACCCAGATGGCTGGAGGTTGAACTAGGATAGGCATAGTGAGGAAGTTTCCTCCAGGAAAAAGCTGAGTACCAAGTACACGCTAATAATATTCTTTCAAATTAAGAGATCACATGTAGATATTCACAAATAAGTCTAAAAAGGGGAAATCACATGACAGATGAAGTTCAATCACAGGACATTAATGTTGACAACGTATCTAACGTCAAACAAGAATTGTACAACATCCCGATTAACA
>CAJPEV010000965.1:13222-83810 GCA_905338385.1 Darwinula stevensoni
TTGATGAAGTTTTTCCGCGATTTTTAAAGCATTTTGAGTAGAAAGGTGGATGGACCCTTAAGGTACAACGAGAAAATCTCATTTCTTCCGCCTGTCAAGTTTACAAGAGAAACATTTGTATCATTATTAAAGAGTATGAATAAAGCTCCCTCATTCTTGATTGATCCAGCCCTTCTCGAGTCCCTCTTTGCCCTTCGAAATGCAAACATGAAGCGACACTACGTGGTTGATTTTATGACCGTGGGATCATGAAATCATAGTTTTAACATTGGTAGGAGACGTTTGAATATAGAATGAAATTAGTGAGCGGAAATTGAATAGCAATGTGAGTAGTTATGGTTGATGGTTTCTGCTCAAGCTGACCAAAAGAATAAGCTTTCGCATATATTTAGCGGGAATCCAATGTTGGGCATAATTGGTAGAAGGGGTTAGGACTCGGAGAAACCTGCTGCTGAGGCTGGATGATCAAGCGTATTTCCTGGATTATAACCGAGAAAACAGTTCGGGTTAACAGTAAATAGGTAATTTCATCGACTACTAGTCGGTAGCCTAGACTAGAGGGAGCGATCACATTTTCGGTTAACTCTCCTCATTCTCTGTTTGCAGACGGTTGCCCAGAGTGCGGAGAGTCGACTGGGCTACTCTCCGCACTGGGGACGGTTGACTGTCCGCGCCGGGTGACTCTCAGCGGAACAGGCCTGAGGAGAGAATGTCGTCAAGAAGCATGCAATCTATGGTACGCGCCATTCTGTTAATTCAGTGATGTCCAGATAAGATATCTGTATATCCCACCACATCGATCAATAACAGCTAACCACTGCTTCATTCTCAGCTCAACTCATGAACTCAGCAAAAATTGTATCCTATATTGAAAAACATAAGATCCAGATGCCAATACGAAGGTTGAAATAATCTTGAATTTGGCATCATTTCGGCACAGTATCCGGCAACACTGGGGGACAGTACCGAAGTAAGTCTAACTGAACGACAACTAATTTAATTTTTTTTTAATGGCGAAATGGAGCATCCCAAACAACAAAAAAGCCACTTTTTGTCATCTAAGAGTCAATACCGTTAGTCTTATGGTTTGGTCTCTTCCACCGAAAACCCCCCAGGAGTGGTTACCCAGAGAAGGGGGGGTGAATAAAAAATCACATCCTCCAAAAACGAGATTCAGTGTTCTCCACAACCCCGGGGAGAGGGAGCTTCAAATATGTTAGAGTGATTCTGTAGTGAGAGAGGAAGAAGAATGCCAAAATTTCGTTCCTGTTGATGCTCTCAGAGAGGAATACGAGGAGGTTGAATTTTCCTGTGAGAAGGGTCTTAGGTAGAAGGATCTTAGAAGGTATTAGCCACTATTGATCTGATTTCTCCTTGAAATGCTCTTGCATATTAAAATCCCCGCCTTTCCAGAATTTTCAGGTCAAAATTAACCCTGCTCCGGAGAGCGATAAGTTTAAAATGCTAAGTAGTGCTTCCTGTGCACAAAGGAATTGAGATTGTCTTACAGGATTTGGCGATAGAGAATTCGGCTGGAGAAAGACTACAGGGATACCAACTGATATTAAGGGTTGAACGGTGGCGGAATGTGACGGTCCAATATGGAGCCTTTTTCGCAGTGAAGATCACGATGGCCTCTCTTTTTCCAATCAGACGTCAGCATTGGAGGCGAAGTTCGAGGATATCGAATCCGATGTCGAACTTAGCCTTCGCAAGCGAGAGTTGCTAGTACCGAAGGTCCGTCTCGACCAAAAGCTGTCCTAACCTAAGGAGCGAGACGGGCTCCTACCGTCGGCGCAAAAATCGCCCGGATAGTTTAACCTTGCCATCAGAAACACCAAAGTGGAAAACCTGGGAACCTCATCGATCGACCTGAAAGGCGTCAAAGGTGTCAATACCTCGCTCTGCCCGAGGATGGCAGCCGCGTTTTTAGCGGGCCTATCAAATACCTCGCCATCAGAAACACCAAAGTGGAAAACCTGGGAACCTCATCGATCGACCTGAAAGGCGTCAAAGGTGTCAATTGCACTCTTCCTAGCGTCGAGTTGGACAACGTCAACTTCCAGTCCATGTCCAAAATTGGCCTAATTCTAAACGAAAGCTACCAGTTAACTGTCTTCAATTGTGCCTTCCAAGGAACGACATTCGAGGACTTGTCAGTGTTCAGGATTAATGCTGAGATGGTGAAATTCACGGGAAACGAATTCTTCGACCTGCCAACTGGATGGATTGAGGTAAATTGCGAAGATTTCATCTTTAGTTTCAACGAAATCATTGCGGTGGTCAAGGAACGAAGTATGAACATCACGGCCCGCAGAATTCACGTAGAAGACAACACGATTCAAAAACTCGGACAAAACGCTCTTGCGTCCATTCCAGCACAAAATACAATCGGTGCTGCAGACAGTCCTCAACTGACATTCATCGGGAATATCATCTACAACTAAATACTAAATCACTTCCGAACGTCTACAAGGTAAATGCTTCTAAAATTACCGCAAGCAGGAATTCCCTGGTCTGTGACTGTACATATCTATGTTGGCTGCTGTACCTGTTGACAGATGTGAAGTTGCATAGCGCTGTTGATGCCTATGCGGCCCTGATGAACGATACCAGGTGCTTGAAATACGAATGCCCGGTTCCCTTCCAAACGCTCGTTACCGCCTATAGAAACAAGAAATGTGAGGTGGCACTAATGATAGCGTGTCCGGCACACGCCAAGAGCATACTACTGACTTTAAATGCGACCCAGCCCGCATGCGCAAATGAGGATTCCCACGCATGCGCAAACGCCGCGATTCCAGGCCAGGCCACAGTTGCTACGCCTCCAGTCAATGGGGGCGTCTTCGAGGCTCGTGCTCCTGTCTCGTTCCGGCACTTTCCTGTACTTCCTCTACTTGATCGCACGCTTCCAATTGCTTGAATAGAAACAGACTGATTGGAAACAACAAGATAACAATAAACGATAACCTGAACTTGAATTAAATCTGAACTGAGTTTCTTTCTGAACATTCCGTATCTGTTCTCCTTGCGTTTCATGCATACCTCACGCCGACTCGACAGGCTATGAGGTTGAGGCATCCGAATAGTGGGTTTGCATAAAGGCTTTGCCTCCCATGTAACTAAAGAATATGCAGCAAAGGTCCTTAGGATTCAAAGGCAACGATGCCCAAGAGCCCATCAAGCTGTGGCTGCGGGAAGGAACGGTAGGTTTCATTTGCATTTAGCAAAATTACCAGGTCTCTCGTCTGTCTCCATTTCTTCTTATCCTTTTCTCATCCCTGTGAGCAGTGACGAAGCAGGATTGCCTGAACATGCAATTCACATAGTACGCTGTTAGGGAGGTTCCGTACGACAAAAACTCCTTTAGTCGATGATTGCCATTCATATTGCCATGGTTTTGCAGTTAATTTTAGTCGTACAGCCTCTCCCGAGTACTGAATTAGAATTCCAGCACGTGCAGCATCAGTCCTGAAGGCTTGGAGATAGCAGAAGTTTCAGAAAAACTCCTAATTGACAGAGTAAAGGATTTTATATTATTTGTCAATGTTGAAATGCAGGAAAACTCATTGAGCGAGATCATTCACAAATCACACGAGCAATAAAATCTTTAAAAAATAAGAGACATCCAACCATGGCAATCTGATCCGGAAGTTCAAGGAATGGTCCCATTCCGAGCGATCCGGTTTTGTATACAAGAAAATCAGTACAATGTGTATGGAGGGCCGCCGGTCTAAAGCAATCCACACGTGTGGACCCATCAGGAAACTGCTGCATCTATACCACATATTTATTGGATGAAGTCCCAGAATTACGACGTGGTCTTAATAGAAAAATTTATCCACATTCTGCACGAACTGGCTTAGACTTTGGAGGAGCCGGAAGCCTTTGCTTTTTTTGGGAGCGAGAAATGCGGTTCCAGAAATTAAATATTGCATCTGCGCCTGAACACGAAGAATCACGAGTGACAAATTTGGCCTTCCGTGTGGATAGGTGTATGGTACCGGTTCCTCTCGATCGAAGAAACTAACGCCGTCTGTAGCCTTTCGAAATGTGTTAAAATTTGTTCCAGTACTTCGGGTTAAAAGGGGTGAGAGCCTCGGGACTCTTTAGTCGGTGAGAAGCTTCCCTCTCAGTTCTATTCAAACAATCGGTTTCACTGCTCGTAGAGCCCCGTTTCGCCTTTGAGAACTGCTTCGTGTACCTTGTTAGTCCGGTTCAGGCGAAGCCGAAGAGTGACACGATTTCAACTGTCGGAGGGACCGACGATTGGACTTCCGGGACTGTCATTGGACTTCGTATCCTCACATTTCCCAATGGAGCCTGAGTTTCAGACACGATTTCAACTGTCGGAGGGACCGACGATTGGACTTCCGGGATTGTCAATGGACTTCGTATCCTCACATTTCCCAATGGAGCCTGAGTTTCGCCAGAGCTGCTGTTGCGCAAACCATTGTCTCGAATGTTGCCTTATTAAGAACTCATTCAGACGATTGGACTTCCGGGATTGTCATTGGACTTCGTATCCTCACATTTCCCAATGGAGCCTGAGTTTCGCCAGAGCTGCTGTTGCGCAAACCATTGTCTCGAATGTTGCCTTATTAAGAACTCATTCTGATCATTCATCAAATATATTCTCCCCTCTGTCGAATCGAATGCCTTATAATAAAAAAGGAACACTTGACCAAGGAATACAGAAATGGCAAGTCAATTCGAATAGGAACATGACTAGAAATTGGCAACATCTCACGATGAAATTTGTAGTCACAAAAATGGTTTTAAAAGATCCGGTTTTTACGTCGTTTGCCTTTTCAATATCAACGACAATCTCAGTCGACGAAATTGACCTCTTGGCATGCATTGAAAAGGAACAGAGAGAAGTTCTCACTCTCAAGATCGTCACAATTTTGGAAAATCACGCGTACACTCATTAAGAAATATCGATAAAAAAGGATCCAGAGAAACGACAGTGCTTCCGTGGCATTCTTCACAGCCAAAAGGTTCAAAAGTGTTCTGAAGTCAGGTCACGAAGTGAAAGATAGGGCGCAGACGCCAACGAAACGAAATCTTGACGTTAGGGAACATCAGGATGGAGGAGAGGACACAAATAACCACTGGTGGGATCGTGAGAAGTTAATCGATGCGAAATGGTACAGAAATCGATCCGTAGACTCGGGTCCATCCGGCAGCATTCTTGCATGATCTCGTAGATGTATTCCGGCGCGACGTCCGGCCTCGGCAACAAGGTTCCGTCCAGGATCAACTGCATCACCTGCATAGACCACATTCCCCTGGGTATCACGAATTTGTTCAGAAGCTCAATGCTTACTGTGATTGCAAGTACTTGGATTCCTAAAGTCGTCGACACTCGCTGCAGAAATCGCGCAATATACAGAACTGTTTGCGAGCCTAGAGTTTTCTCAGCCTCCTCAACGGAGAAATATAGGAGGGGGAGGGGGAGGGGGAAGGGGTGAGTGGGTGCATAGAATGCCTCCCTCTCATGTTATAGTGTTGGCAGGGAGAAGATCTATCGTCTTTGGTACGGTGGTGGTTAGCACACTTGACCGGCAGTCAGGAGGTCCCGGTTTCGTTTCCCATCCGCTCCATCGTTTTCTTTCGTCCTCTTGTGCCATCCGAACTCTTCCCTCCCTCACCTCTCCTTCTATTACGTTCTCAAGACAGTCGCAACGGCTGAAAGAAAGGGCGAGCCTAAGAGAGGGAAACGTACACCCGGAGGCAGGCAAAAGGTGGCGCACATTGACTTGCGGATATACAGACGCCCAAGCATAATATATTCATAGATGGTGTGGTTAATCGGGCGGAGGGACTAATTGGTCACGATTTATTTTGTGAGCTATCACAATTGATTGGTGATAGCTTACAGAATAAATCGTGACCGATTAGCCGCACCGCCCGATTAGCCCCACCTTACCCTAAGATACGACCCTTGATCTCGATGCTCAACAGAAATTTTCAAGAATTACGCCTACCCTCTCGCTGGCAGAGCATTGATGAGAGCATAATTCTGTTCAAAGGTCACTCACCTATCAAGCAATACTGTCTCATGAAGCCCATTAACCCCTTAACTGGGAACTTTTGAATGCATATGTGCGGTGACTCCATTGAGAGATGGCAGGTGCCAGACCGCACATATGCGGCGAGTCCATTTAAGGGGTTAAAAGAGGGTACAAGTTGTGGTGCCGTTCCGATGTGGATGGGTACACCTATGAGTTGGATGTATAGCGAGGGAAGAATCAGGACTATGGATTTCCTGCCTCTAACTTTGGCCTTGGCAGGGACATAGGAAATTAACGGAAAGCCTAGAGGGGAAAAATTACATAATAGCTTTTGACAGTTATTTCACCTCTCCTGTGCTGTTGGAATATCTGAAGGCCCATGATGACTTGGCTTTTGGTACTGTAAGGCCTAATAGGATAGGCCTGCTAACTCTTGCGGCAGACAAATATTTGAGAAGAGGGGGCTATGACATCCGGACCATGCTCCAGGAGTCTCTTGTATGTGAAGTGGAAAGACCACAAATGTGTCCACTTTTTGTCAAACTTTCATGGGACAGGAGGTTGTTGTAAGTATGACTCAAAGATTCGGTTCCAAGATTGACATCACTGCACTTGTTGCACAAATTAAAACAAGGTAATGGGAGGTGTCGACAAAGCCGACATGGAAGCAAGGTAACTGTTGAACCTAGCCTTCAGGGCTTTCCGTAGCAGACAAGAAGCGGTACAAACTCTATCTTAACTACTTAGCATACAGGAAAAGAGACTTGACTGCTTAAGGAGACTTCCTTATGAATCGCAAGGTAGCGATGGGCTTGATGACCTTAGGGAAGGGAGCGATTGCTCTTAAAGGTCGAGGCCGACCCAGATCCTCACAGGTGATGCCTTCAATGGTGATTAGGAAGCGACGGAAGATAATTTACTCTGTCGCAAAGGATAATCGTCTCCAGAATTCGGGAGTTCGCTGGCCAAAATTTGTCAAAGCCCGTATTCGCTGTGAAATGTGCTCTTCCTAGAAGATTGAGTCGCGACCCCGTTCGTTTGTTGCTGTAAAAAATAATTGTTTCCGAGACTACCGCAAATAGCCGGGAAAAGGACCGATGGTCTAAGGAAGAATATTTGTGCTTTAACAATGAGGCAAAATAAACCCATTCAGTGCAAGTGCTCCATAACTGTGTATGAGTTTCTTGTAGTGGAGTCCTGACGGGACCGCCAAGTCCCACATATGGTATCGTACATACGGGAATTTTATCTGTCATACTCCTTCAGGAGTAGTGGTTGGGTCCACATTAGCGAATCTTATATCAAAGTTTCAATTGCTAACAGGTGGAAAATGTCTACGCTTTTCCAAAACCAAATGTTGAAGAGGACTTTGCGGGCCGGACGAAATCAACTAGCGGGCAGGCAGTTTGACACCCCTGACTTAGTTCACCCGAACCCGAAGTTCGCGGAAGTCTTCCTTCAGGTCATTCTCGAGAACGGGATGGAGGGGCTGCTGCTTATATCGTTGAGAGGGCAGCTGAGTTTCCCGACTGAACTTGAGAATTCCCGAGAAACAGGTCGTGGAAGACTTCCGCGGGTTGGGGTGCCCGTCTCACTCTTTCGAGTTCGCACTTTCTCTCCGGTCTTCGCAACTGTCGGATCCGTTCTTGATAATGGGAGAGAAAGTTCATTGTACGCCTTGCGCAGCCCCACTCCCCTAACTAAGGGGTGTTCACACCTCGATACGAACTTTCACGCGGGAAAACCGACATGGAACACTTGGAGTCCCGTTTTCCTCCGCGAGGAGAGTACTCGTAACTCCCGAGGGTGAAAGCGGCGGGATCTCATCTGGGTGGAACAGAACAGAAAGGCTTATCTTTGGAACTCAAGGACGCCTCCGGTCGAGTCGTTACCATCCCGTTTCCATATCCGTATACTTCACCTATAGGCTTGCATGAAAATTGATGGAGATGTACTTTACGGACGATGCGGACAGGGTTGTGATCAGTAGGAAAAAGTGCCAATCAATGCAAGAACGGGGTTCTGATCAGTAAAGTGGTCGGGACCTCGATAAATATGAGGGTGAATATCTCACCCCGGCGAGGAAGTCATCCTTCCATCAGCGGGATGAAAGGGGACTCCAAGGGTTATACTTTTATACGTGAGGACGTGTAATGAACGGGAAAGAGCGTCGAGAGAAAGAGCTATAGCGTTGAGGCGGCCACGAGCTTTAGGGCCGCCGAATGAACTCGGGATTTCTTGCCGAAGAGTTCGTGGAAGTCTTCCATGGGTCGGCTAGTTAGTGATAGTAGTATACCATAGTATTAGCAGAATGTCCACGTTATAAATTTATTGGCTAGGGAATGCAGCATGGCTTATTATTCATCCGACCACCTCTTTTTGCCGTTGTGAACTTCTAGAAACCGTTGCTCTTTTCCTCAGAAAATCATTAATGATGTTCGGTCGAGAGAATGCAATCACGTTTTCGTAATCTTGGAGGTGTCCGTCGCCTGGGAGTGCAGAGAAACTCCTGAATAGATATTCAATATATGCTCGGTAGCAGGATACAGGATGTGAATGATCGATCAGCGATGTTTTCCTTGGGAATATATTTTTCGCA
Source organism: Darwinula stevensoni (assembly GCA_905338385.1). NCBI lineage: Eukaryota > Metazoa > Arthropoda > Ostracoda > Podocopida > Darwinulidae > Darwinula > Darwinula stevensoni. The sequence goes on from CAJPEV010000965.1 coordinate 21,839, forward strand.
TGCTTGGTGCAAGTAATGGGAAGTCAGACCTTTCCTCTTGTTCAATTTTAATTATCCGAGAAAATGAGGTTCTGAAGGGTTATCTGGATCATTACATGGAAAATTCTCATCTAATTTCGTTACCCTCTGCACTCCTCGGTCACGACCTCGCTCAATCTTCCTCTGACTGGTATTAAACGCAAGAGTGAATAGACAAACGTGAGAAATTGTTAATGAAAGTTCCAACTTGGGACTTCAATCACCTTGAGGATATAGTAGGAAGAAATCGATTCTAGGAGGAAATGCAGCGCATGCATTTGCATCACGTCTGTTCACCAACATCTCTGGCATCGACTGAACCGAGAACTCCTCGAGGCTTCTCGAAGTCCTTCTTGATTAGGGAAATTCCTAATCTATCTACTACTGGGAGTTTAAGCCTCGAATAGCACTACTCTCTGTTCAACGAATCAACCCCAATTATTTTCTACATAGAGGAACAGGGATTGGCTGAAGAGACTGCTTCTATTGTGACGTCATCATTGAAGATCCACCAGATGAATCCCCCATCTTTCCACCAGCCTTGGCTATAATGTGTTCTTGCGCCCCATCTGCTCTATTTTATTCTTTTCAGATTTTAAATGAAATGCCTTTCGCTTTGCAGATGATGCCTCGTCACATTGTCCCTTAAAGGACAATGCCTGAAGTCAATGGGAACCAAGCCTAAAATATTCTCCTACGAAATTTTCTGAAATATTTCGTCGAGTACAACAGTTTATTTGCCGGCATCATTTTAATTAGACGTTGCGTTGAGACGTTAGTGGACGAATATAAAAAATTCATACACTATTATATTTCAATAAACATAAGTGTCTGCAACACTTATTTGAATACCGCTTTATGAAATAACGTTGTGTGGTCCTGATTTCTTTTTTCCACCGTGAGATGCATAATGAAGAAACCGTAAAATAAAAAAGGTATTTAGAATAACAGGTCTAAAGGAATAAACATATCTCAGAAATTTAATATAATTTTTTAGTAGCTTTGAAAAACAACCTCTAGGCTTTCATTTTTCGGCGAGCATCTGAAAGAAGATATTGTGATTTCAGTCACTGCATGGTAGCTTCGAAACAATCCGAGTAATGGAATGAAGTCCATCCATCCCTGGAGTATTCCAATTACCCGGTTTAAGTGTACTTTTCGATCATGGTCATCACAACTCGATCATAATCGAAAACCATACTTAGACTCACATAACTGATAGCTCGATCATCATAACTCGATAGCCCTCCAGGACCCCTATCACTGATCAAATTTTCATATTAATACTTACACCGAAATCGTAATTGAGAGCGACATCTAACTTTACCACCGACAAATGCAGTCATCTCTGGCCCTTTTCCTGGCCATCACTACCAAAGATCGGATATCCAGATGGCTTTGTTCCTCACTTTTTCAGTTTCGAAAAATACTTGGGTACACTTGTCACCCCACGTTCTAATAAGAGCTGTTATTTCTTCAAACGAAATAAACGCCTTACACAAGGTCTAGGACCATCACAACTCTCTTCCATCTTCCAATCCTTTTTCACAAGAAAGACACCAGGTCTCCGTCGGTAACTGCTGCGCTGTCTCCAAACAGTCGAGGTGGTAAAGTTAGAAATATATTCAATGGAGCAACTGTCCACGTGAAAGACACATGGGATAAATGAAGTTTAATAAGGAGCCACCTTTGACGACAGACGACAGGGGGGCCTATGGCAGCGTGACGTCAGTTATCATCTAGGTTATGATGCTCGAGTTATCTGATATTTGGGTTCGATACTTAGACCCAGATCGAGTTATTTTGATATTTCGATCATAATCGAAAAGTATACCTAGACCGGATATCCCGATATGTTTTCCACTTGCGTTACTTTAAGATCACCCTGTACCTGTATTTCCCAGAGTCCAACCAGACCACGAAGCAAATACAAACACTTAGAGTCACAGAATTCTTTTCTGGACCATATGTCTCCAGTTCAGACGCCGAGATTTCTCCTCTTCCCCGCATATCAGTCTCGGTCTTCTTTCTAGCTTTTTGCTTACCGTCCTTTCCCTCAGTCCAATATGGCGACCATCCGTCACAGCAAATGCAACCATGTGGTGCAATCAGCTTGCTTACCATAGATTCAAGTTGCCTCCACTAAATGAGCGTTCAGCTGAGAACGAACGCAGAGGCCACTCTTCCTCAACGCTCGTGCTTTCAATCTAATCGTCTCCTGGACCCATTCCCATCCCAATTAAGGACGGCGACCTTCACTTGCCTTTCTCCTTAATGAAGAAAATTGGCGCAATGTAACAAAATTTCTTTCATTTGTGCCGTAACACCACTGTACGAACTGATGCTTAAAAGCGATGGGAACGTCGTAGTTGCCAGTCGCTATACAGCAAAGCAGAAACGTACAGTGAAGTACATATTTTGTACGCTATGAGGTACAAATGTGTGTATAAAAAATATGTTCCAACGAAGGATACCGAAACAAAATAAGGTACAAATGTCATGTCCTTTCCCCCTTTCACTGTACACTTTCACTTTGTCTGGGGTAAGACCCCTTTTTTCGCCATGGGCACTGGTTGGTCCTGGCTGCACTACCCCTTTATAAGGGAAGAACTCAGCTGGAAGGGAGAGAAGGTTAAGGGATCTGCAGAGAAGAATGTGGGATTTGACCTGGTCTCAGCAGCGTCCGAACGATAGAAACTTCGAGGGTTAAAAAGATTTCGCCATAAATTCGATACTCATTACATAGAAAGTTAACGTAAACGGTTAAAATGTCTGGGCTTTTTTTGTACCAACTCCTGGAGTTTCCGTCTTTTCCTGGAAAAGCGGAATGAAGTTTTGTGCAAGATGATGCTGGAGGACAAGCCTTTGCAATCACGGTACTTACTATTTATGAGTCATGCCGATCTATAATGGTTTTGGCACTACCAAGCCCCTCCAAAGAAAAGCGAGAAGCCTGTCTTCGCCCACGTTTGACAATGAGCTTTCCAACGATAGAGAATTCGCCCATATCACAAAAATAATTTTTGAGCAAAGGGCAAGATAAAAATGCTGTATCCCCAAGAGGCTCGGGGGAGCGCCAAATTTTTCTTTGAAATAGAGATAAAAGAATCCTCGTGCAACGGATTAAAGAGTATTCTCAGGCGGATGAGCCGGAATTGGTTTCTTGTGGAAATCTTGCTCGTCATGGGGAGAAAAAAGTGCTTCGTTACTTGGGCCTTATTGAGAAAACGAACAGCCTATAAAGTTGTCCCATATTTTTCAATACTTGGAATGCCTCGGAACAATAACAGCACTCTCCTTGATAAGTCTTGGGAAGACGTCCAAAACAGAAAGTGGCCTGGTTTTGCAGCCCATTCTCTGATGAATGGGTTGGGCCCCATACACCAGGCCAATGGGGCTTTTATGCTCGTAATACATTCCGCCGACTTACGGACTGAGTAATCTGCTTCTAATCGACGATTCAGCTTTTAGGAGAGATGTTTCCATGGGTGTGATGAGGGTGAGATGGGTCATCATGGATGAGATGTTTTCATGGCTCTTGTATCCCCTTACAGTTTCTGAAGGTCTTTTAGGTAGGGGAACTAAAAGGCCATTAGCAGCAAAAGGGACCCAGGTTTAAGATTAATTACATGTTTGACCTATTTATATATATATATGTTTGACGTATACAGCCAGGAGGATGATGGAATTACTTCCAACAACATCCTCTCATCTTCTGACATCAGAGACAGAGCCAGTTGGATAAGATGAATTCCTCATTCATTTGAGCGGAAAAACAATGGGGTTAGGGATAGGGCGGTCAATTGACCACCTTTTGACCACAATTTTTTTTGATTCAGTGAATTAAGACATTTTTATAGAGCTCATAACTGTGGTCATTTATCCCCCAACACTAAAACCAAAGAGCCAGTTCAATTTTAAAGAATTGTTCATGCAGTCTGCCAAACACCTAGACTGTGGCACCTGTTGCGTATGAAAACATTTTAGCAAATGCTCAAACTATCATGACCTTTCACCTGAGTGATGCAGAGTGTGTGTGCAGGCATAGCCTGCTGTTCAAAGTTTTATAGCCTCAAGGACTTTCAAAGTTAAGGTTCAAGATCTAAGTAACAACTTTAGAACTTTAGTTTCGTGCAAGGTCGGTCAATCATGGTCCTGGCTAATAGTCTGCATCAGAGCATCAAATTATTCTCAAGTCTGTGATCATGGGACAAGTACTTGGGTTATGCCTATGCCTATGCCTAAAAAAAAATTAATCTAGCTATGAAACATGATTCATTACTGTTTACCCTATAGATTGCATGAGTTGGAACATTAAATTTATCTTAGCAATGAGATGTTGACTGGTCAACATGGTCATTTATGATCATATAGTCATAAGGCCTAACCTCTTGTTGGGCTCATAACCATTATTTTCTGCAATTGGTCTAAAATGACCATGTTGACCAGTCAACTTCCCATACCTAGTCTATCACTTGTGAGTCATGACATATACAATGGTGCAAAAACTACGAAGAAAAAATAAATAAATAAATAAAAGTTGGTCGTATTTACCAAAATTGACCATAGTTGACCATATTTGACCATATTGACATGTTTTTAATTGACTGGTCAATAACCCATCCCTACATAGAATGGAGTTTTATTGGAACTTTAAGGAATTCCGGTTTGGCAGACAGGAAAGGCAGTTCCATTTCCTTCTGCTTATTTATATACATAATTCACGTACTTGTCTTTCCCTGAAATTTGAATTTCTCCCCCATCCCCCCAAAGTTTCCCTATTTCGATCATCTGAATTTCCTGCATTTTTTCAAGAATGATTATTCATTTCACACAGAAGTCCGGTATAAAACTCTAGAAAGTCAAACTTCAAGCCTCTTTTCTGCAGATGGAGGCCACTCATGTTTCGAAGGTGTCAAAGTTTCAGATAGTTGTCAATCACTCTTCTCGGCTCTGCAAAGAGATGGAGAACCCCAAGGTGAACTTTGAGACTCATCTAGATATGCTCAGTCAATCCTGAATATTTCAAATTCCATCTTTGATTCTTGCTTGTGAGTCACTCCGATTGTTCCGAGGATCTTTATTGAGTATTCGTGTGTATTGACTTTTTTTTTCCTCCTTGCCAAGGTCAATGAAATGAATATTGCGGCTCCCGGACGTAAATATAAATCGAATCACACCCTTGAAGTCCCTTGTTACTCATGTTATACCAGGCAGGAATGACTCACGAAGGTATGAGTGGAGTTGCACGGCTCGAGTCATGCGCAACCACTTGCACTGATCCCCGAGTCACTGGTCGTAGCAGGGGATGGCACTCGGTGCGGTATCACCGTTTTAGATAACGTACGGAACTGGGTTCAAGAACCTAGGGTCGTGATTCACAAAGAACAGGCTGCGCAACGACGTTAGTGCAATAATTCGTCATATGGAAGAATGGAATGTTCACTTGTGTCGAGGGCAACGTCGAGTTCATCGTCTTCATATTGTTACGGAGGGGAGGTGGCAGACGGACGACGGAAGGCATGAGAGGTCGAAAGAACCCAAGGAACGGCCGGGAATTGAACCCGGGCCTCCTGATTGGCCGGTCAGGTGTGCTACCACTACACCACCGAACCCCAGACATTCAGTCGACTCTCCCGATGCCATCCTCATCCGTCACAATATCTACCTGAGGTCCAGGCCATGATATATTTTTTTTAGAACGAGGTGGACACGAGTGGAAGAGTTCCTTCTGAACAGTGTTTTTCTTGAGCCGTCGTAGGGTGACAAGGGAATAGCCAGGAGCTGCCACAGGGAGGGTTGCAGATATATAAGGAGTTTCAAAAGTTAATAGTCAGCATATACCTGAACATGCTTCGAAGTCAAAGTACTGAATGTGTCATTAATGGATGGGCGATGCACCTCTGTGATCCCAGAGAATCAATTTTTTCTCGGACCTCAATAAATTCTCGTCGACGGTAATGAATTTGCAAACACGAGGTCGCAAATTTTGTTTACATCCAAATCAGGCAGGAAGGAAACAAAATGTTTTTTTTTTTCGCCTCATACTTCGATGTATGAGGTGCTTATCCACGTAGCAAAGAAGAGAAGACTTCAATGAATTGTTTCCAAGCTCTGCAAGTAGGGTTGTCGCTTTAAGTCGTACACCACTCTTACCAGATCGCGGTTTGGGGCAGACATCTAGACATCTAAGTCACCGTCTGTCCTTATCTTCATCAAGCTCATTCTCTCAAGTCCCAAACTTGGGCATTAAATCTGAGGAAACGAACTTCAGACAGAAATAGAGAGGATTAAAAAACATGACGTTTATCCTCTCGGGGAAGCAGATGACGCATAGATCTTTCCCAGCCTAGAGACATCTAGTGCGAGTTGAGTGAAGCTCTCAACGGCTGGGATTTAAGCCCCTGCCTTTGTTCCCATACGATTTTCAGGCTAGCTTCTCCATGAGCCAGGGCAGAATCTCTCTCTGGCCCAGGAGAGTCCAACAGTAAATGCAACTTCTGAAGGAAAGAGCTAGAGGAATATAGACATGAAGTAATTCGCCAACAGAGCAGTTTCTGTTCTTTTATCAATTCCAGTATGGAATAAGAGATGGTGCTTGTTGCTGAATCTCATCAATGGCGCCCTTCACTCACCCGTTCCATGTGCCCTTATCGCATGGTACTGTCAACTGAGGTTCAGGTTTCCCAGTGTAAGGCTCCACTCTTCAGGAAAATTCTGTTTCTAGTCTTCCGTGAAGTTCAACTGCTCAACTGCAAGCCAGGAAAATGTCTCAATACATTATTTTGGCTTTCAGGCTAAAGCTAGGCTAGCTAACACTGGAGTGATTGGGAGTGATCTTGGCTACCTTGGGAGAGGACCCGAGTTCGAAACGAACTAAGGCAGATAGTCGTTAGCTGGTGTTCCAGTCAGGTTGTAATCATGGGCCCTGAGCCTTCTGTGCCCAGCAGCCACTTGTATCATATTCTGTATTACTGTGCTTTCGCACACAAGTCAAATAGTGTCCAAGCCAATACTGTAGCCAAGTCAGGTGAAAAATGTCTGACTCAAGCGAGAAACACTGTAGTCTAGCCCTAATAGTACCTTACATTAAGAAGCCAGACCACAATAATATTTTCAGGCCTAACTAGCTTTTAGTTTCCTTCATGTGGGCCTTTCTTTTCACTCAAAGGGACTGCACTTCCTGTAGTATGCCAATATGTATGTATTTGGGTGATGATTAATGGGGAAGTGTCGAAGGAGGTCAGAGTTGCAAGCGGTGTCCCTCAAGGCTCGGTCCTTGGACCACTTCTGTTTTTGGTCTACATAAACGATTTGGATCTTGGCGTAGAGGGTAAGATAAGTAAATTTGCAAACGACACCAAGATAGGTTTTACCATAAGGGGGGAGGTGGATAGGGCTAGAGCCGAGTGAGATTTAAGTCTTTTGGACGAGTGGAGCAAGAAATGGTGCATGAGGTTTAATAAAAGTAAGTGTAAAGTTCTCCACGTCGGTCGAAACAATGGTAGGTCTCCCAACGCTTTCGGTGATGTTAAATTGGATGAGGCAAATGGAGAGAGAGATTTAGGAGTTTCTATCGACGAGGACCTCAAGTTTTCCTCGCACGTGCAAGTGACGGTGGCCAAATGCAACAGGATTCTAGGTTACATTCGTCAGTCAGTTGCAAGTAGGGCATCGCGTGTTATTCTTCCATTGTATGCAGCGCTGATAAGACCCCAGTTGAAATATTGCATCCAGGTTTGGAGGCCTACAAATAAGGGCGATTTGTTGGTGCTCGAGGGAGTACAGAGGAGGGCCACAAGAATGATTAAGGAGGTCAGGATCATACAAGAAGCGTTTACCAGTGTGGTAGGTTTTTCCAGTTTGATGACAGCAAGAGAATGAGAGGTAACCAACTTAAGTTGTGCAAACCGCAGGTGTGGCTCAGGTGGAGACAGGAATTCTTTACTTGCAGAGTGGTGAATGCATGGAATGCATTTGATGATGAAGTAGTGGCTGCCCCTTCTGTGACTATCTAAGAAGAAACTGGATGCTTTCATGGACAGGCAAAAAGGTGGGGGGGGCAATGTTGACGTTAGGTACTAGACAGTAAGCAACTAAAATAGTCAAAAAAACAAAAAAAACAAAACAAAAATACAAAAATATTTAGCTTTAAGAGGGTTAGGCCTACCCTAAAATTAAGGAATGCTCGAGCTCGACACATGATATCAAAATGGGTGAAATCGCCTCTTGATATCACTAACTATCTTGAAATCTTCTCTTTCATGGGTCTTGTGAACAGCATTAATCACCCCAGGATAGATGACATGCAGGGTGCACATAATTAGAGTAACATAGTCATGATATGCCAGTACATCCAGGGCAAAGAAAAATCATCAATGGCACAGGGAAGGGGAGGGGGTTTAGGGGGTTAGAACCCCCTCCCTTGGGCTTCCCAGTCAGTGACACTGACAGGCATACTTCAGCCTTCCTTGGGAATGCCAATTTTAGCTATACCCCTTTGAGGAAAGTCTGATGTCTGTCCACAGACCTTAGATGCAAGACCATTTCTTTGAAAAGGTAAATTCTGAGTAGTGGAGCTAGGCATAGGGTTGGGGTGTCTACCTGGCTTCAACCCCCCCCCCCCCTTGTTGATTTCCTGCCTACACCACTGAAAACCATGCCAATACAATGCTGCCCTTATGCAGGTGTAATGCAAGGATATATTTCCTGTGCCTTCCCTACCCTTTTTACATTCTCCAGTAGGCATTCCTCAGTATAAGTTCAGATCTGTCAGGCAGTTTTTGTAGAGCAGAACAAATTGTGTTCTAAGGTTTAACCTGCTGGACTTTACCCTTGTCAGCAACATATAAGTTCCCATATACCTGAAGCTACCATCAAATTTTCATGTCCCTCTTTGACTTGCAAGAGGTCCATGGATTACCTATCAATAGTCCATCTGAGTTATCTGAAGACTACCTTTACTACTCCCTCTTCCTCCATTTTTTCAGCACAATGATACATCATTACTGATAATGATATATCATCCTCAAGCCTGATTTAATAAAGTAATGGAGTGGAGTAGTCCCAGTTTAGACCATTGCTTCCACTTTCCCCCTCATTGCACAAAACAAAACTTCCACTCAAGAAGTTGATGCAAGGCATTTTTAGGTTTTCTGTTTAAATTCTAGTGTTCCAGCTATGCTTAGTTTTAGCTAAATCTGAATCACTTACATCTGAATTTGTCAAAGTTGTCCCTCTTATTCCTGTAATACACTATATTAGCATAATTAATTTCTTTCACAGGAATTGGAACAGTATATTAATTCCCATGATGGCTAAAGTTGTGGACATATCTCGCTTACGATCCTCTGATATCCTGAAGCTCTCATCTAAGTCAAAGTGCACCTTTCCTTGTCTGTTCTGTCCTGAGAGCCTTCCAACCAAAGCAAAGCTTTCCCGGCACTGGACTGAAGTTCACCAGTTCAAAAGGAAGAATGGGAAGGAATTCAAATGCAGTCTGTGCAACCAAGTTTTCAGCCTATGGAAGACCTTGATCAAGCATAGATTGATGCATGCAGATGTACCTGATGCATCATCATTGAAGACTTCCCATTGTGATTCTGCAAGTAATCCTCATCAAACAGGACCAGGAGGCCTATCTCAGAATGAGGAAGATACAGCAGTTCGATGTTTGTCATCTGATACTGTTGTTTCTGGAGAAGAAAACGGTCATGACTATGTGCAACCACTACCTAGTCCCTTGACCAGGAGGAGAATGAGGAACAACAAGTGTCCTTGCATCATTGATGGATGCCCTGCCATGTTTCGCTTTGTTGGCTCCCTCAGCAAACATTTGGCTGAGAGGCATCGTGTGGTTTTACAGAAAGTGGACAAGGTCTTTGCCTCCAGTGAGGAATTCAAATGCTGGAAGGACCAATTAGAGAGAGAAGAGTGTGCTGAATTTATCAAGAATGGAGGTCAATATCCATTAAAGAAGCAGATGAATGGAGCCTCTATTGGGTTCACTCAAACATATATCTGCAATCGTGATGGGAATTTGAAGACCAAGAAGCGTTCTCTGCAAGGAACTGGCTCATTAGTCCAACACTGCCCAGCCTGGCTCAAGGTGACAACTTACAAAAATGGTAGAGTGCATGTCACTGGAACCATTTCCCATTATGGTCATGATACATGTCCTAAATTGGTGGCTGCTTTTGATCCTCCAATGAAAGTATGTGCAACTTCTCCAGAGCATTCTTCAATGGAAGAGGTCCATGATGTTCAAGGAGATTATCATGATGTGAAAGAATCTGACTCTCCTGGACTTGAAAGTGCTGATTTTGCTGGCCTTGACCTGAAGCATCAGATTGGGCTTGAAATGCAGTCCATTATTCGTTCTGTTACACAGCTCAGAAATCCAGATGGTCTCAGGGCAATTCTTCAGAGCATTTCAGCATTGAAGGGGGTAGTTCACATGATTGCCCAACAGGACTGAGTTTCATTTTCAGGTTGAATTTTTAGAGCCTGATGATGCTTTGTTGAATGCCAGCTATTGTTACAATAAATCAGAGTTTATTTATGTGTTTGAGTGTTTTACCAAGTATGTCAACCAATCAATGGACCTTCCCCCTTCTGCTTCTCTTATGCAATCTTCTTTCATCTTTTTTTTTTCTCTCTCCCTTCCCTGCTCAACACCAACACCTGCCCACCCATATTTACAGTCCTACCACTTACATAGTTCCCCAAGCTTCCAAGGTCTCACCATAATATTGTCGGTCTGGATCTTTCCCCAACTAAAGTGAGCCCTGTTATTTGCTAGCTTGAACCACTTGGCATTTGGCCTCCAAATGCACATCATGATGCTTTCACATGGGATGGGCATGTTTTCAAAAAGGGATAAAGAAAAAAAAAAGGAGGAACTAGCAGCTGGTGGCCATCACTAAGATGAACGTTCTCTCACTTTTGAAACTGCTGAGGTATGATCTCAGTGGGCAGGTGTTCAGCCACTGGCTTCACTTTGATAACATCACAGACCCAATATTAAATATCTAGATAGGGTCAAACAAAGCAGTGAAGTCCAAAAATTTTTGGTTATTATTCCAATGTGGGGCATGTTTTTTTTATTATTAAGGCATAGTTGAATATACATTTTTAATCTAGTATTTTAAAGTCACTTCCATTCATTCAGTATTTTGTGTGGTGTATATAAAACACATGCAACATATTTTGCACATCTCTATCCCAAATACAGATTTGAAAAAGAAACCTTGAAGCACTCAATTCTCCTGTTTCATGAGTTTCAATTAGGCTTCCAGCCACAATTCTCATCCCCAAATGGTATTCCTTCAGAGAGAGACCTGACTTCATGAGTTTACTCGTTCATGCATTCAAATTGTGGCTGTACTGATGCATTGGCTGCTGATATGATACCATCTGGCAAAGTTCTCATTCCCTTGCCAAAAAAGAAAGAAGAATGCATTTCCCAGTGCTTCCTGTCATTGAACTCTTTTTGTTGCATTTATGCGAAGGAACAGATTCTTCCAGCCTCTTCCACATAAAAAGAAAAAAAAAATTGAAGCTGCCCATGACATGATAGATCTTACTGTTGCTGATGAATGGATCTGGATATAATTGGGCATGTCACTGGACTTCTGTTTATTCCAAGAAGCACAGGCTTCTACCCATTAGTCCCTTCCAGACAACTGAAACCTAAAAGTTGCATAAGCCAAAGCTGCTCTTTCAGCAACTGACATCAATGATGAATCAAATGCTTGCATCAGGCCTCTCTTTTCCAACGTAGGATGGTGCATAAAAAATGCACAGAGATTTTTGCACTTATTTCTCAACTTCTAGATGAGGCAGTGATCTACAAATCAAACCACACATACATATATCTTTCCTCTCTGCTTTGTGAGAACTATAAATTTCTAGCTTCAAGAGTACACCCACAGCAGCTGTACAACCAAGACATCTCAAAAATTGTTGAGCCCCTTCTGCCAAAATTTTGGGTGGGTTTGAGCCTCTATGAATCACAGCCTATGATTGGCCCATCTGCCAAAGACCACCATCAGTAGTGTACAGCCCTAATTCTGATACAGTAAAAGCAAGTCTGTCCATACTCCTGACAGAAAAATATAATATGCATGAGGAATGTCCCATGTATGTGTCTGAGTCAAGTGAAAAATACTATAACACAAATGGTGGGCATTTAAAAATGTGTCAGTCCTAAGTATATGCACATGTAATAAACATGCAAAAGGAGTAAATTAGAGTAGCAGATGTACTTCCTAACCTCGTAGTATCATCTTGAATAGCATTCTGGCAGCATTCTAATAGTTTACAATTTGAGGGTCTAATTTACAGCACCTAGGTGCCTGCCATTTATGTTTTAAATAAGTAGCTTTTGTTTTTACATGACACAATCGAGCATTCAATGTCAATGGAAGGAATCCAAACATTGCTGACAATTTTCCTGAATAGCCTCTTAACAGAGAACACCTAAGTTGTAAAGAATGAAATAGGAAAAATAAAAACAAGGGTCAGATAATTCTTCAGATATAATTTTTATTTCATTTTTTAATTATGACTTTTCTTGTCACCTCATTGTGTCATAAATCCTTCTCCACCCAGCATCAGTACCATGCTGAATTCCTGATCTGAACGGAAACAGATGCAACTCTGGCCAGCACAGCATGGCATGGCAGGGAAATAGCCCTCACACATTTCATTGGCAAAGATAGGAAGAATGAAAAAAGAAAAGAGAAGATAGAGGACAAAACATAGGACACCCTCTTTGCAGCAACCTATTTCAATACTTCACTTGGAGGAAGCCAGAAGATGATGTATCAGCACATAGACTGATGGAAATAATCCAGCAAAGGCTGGCAATGGGGAAACAAAAAGTGGGAATGAAAAAGTTTGAGAGACAAAGAAAGGGAGGCAAAAGGTGCCAAAGGACATGGAGACATGGAGGCATGTAGACCGGTTTCCCATTTCCACGATTTCATCCCTCTTGCATGTGGACAAATCTGTAACACAAATAATAAGCCAATAATTCAATGTCCCACCATCTCATGTCAAGGTAAAAAATTGTGAGATATGCAAAGATGCTCCTTTCAGAAAAACAGTATCAAGTGTGGTTAATCTTAACAGCTGTTTTAATTAGTACAGCATATCCCACTCAGACTGAAGCTTGGAAGCTGAAAGGAGTGTCCAGAAGCATCATGATAAAAAAAAAAGCAAGCTCTCAATCACAATCTCATACAATGCCCAACATGTGTTTAGACTACCTCATTTCCTGAGGGTTCACCTCCTTACTTGAAAGAGGGGGAATCTCTTCTGTTAACAGTGCAAGGTACTTCAAAGTTTCTTAACTGATCAGGTGAAATTCATCTGTTTACCCTCTAAGCATAAGAAAAAGGAAAACAGTAAAAAGAATTTCCACATGTAGAAAACTTCAGCAACAGAACTTCAGTTTGACAAGAAGCGGTCTAGAATCTTCGTTTGGTTAAGCATCCTGAGAGAAGCTTTCATCATAAGCATATACTAGAAAACTTTTAATTAACTTCATTTAACACTCAAGTTCCAAGCTTCTGTGTCACAGCAGAAATTAATGAGAATAAGAATTAAAAAAAAAACTCATAACTGAAAGTCATTATCCAGCAATGGAGGAAGTGAATCAGAAGGCATAAAGGCAAAGAGTCACCTTCAAAGGAGTTGATGTGCTCGGGGGATGTGGCTAACCCGAGGGCTGAGATTGAAGCCTGGGGGTGGTGAAGTAGGTGAGGAGGCAGAGGAGGATGGTGGACCCAGAGTCACAGGTTCTTGGGTCAGCTGCTCCAGAGAACGGAGCCAATGTGGAGGTGCATGATCCACTTCACTCTCCAGCCCTTGAGTTCCCCCCAGTCCCCCAGTGCTCACTATGGCTGGGTCCAACTGTGTCCAGTCTGCTGATGACCCCCAGCCTGGAAAAGTGATTCACTATTCATTTAGAAAGAGAATAAGAACTTGTCTTTTTTTATTCCACTTCTCAAATGGGTGAATGGATGAACACAGATAGTGTTTAATATGAACACAATGTTCTGTCAGTCAATTCAGAAGAAATGACTACTTTTGAGAGCAAATTGATTTTCAGATTACTCCTAGTCAGGGCAGGTAAAAAGAATGGAGGAATGAGATAAGACTCACCATTACTAAGGGACTGAGGCACCCTCATGGACTGTTGTGCATGTTGTCCTGATGAGGATGGAAGAGCTCCAAAGGACACATTCACATTGGGAGGAAACAAGGCCCTCAAGCCTTCCTGCCATTCTTTGAAGGAGTACTGAGACATGTCTGTCGAGTGCTGGTTTCCTGTGAACCTGTTGTATGGTGGGAACCTTGAGTTGCATCCATTAAGACCTTCTGCTGGCATTCCATTGTATGGCAGGGATCCTTGTGAGAAGTGTCCACCTGGACCACTTGCCTGGTGATTCAGGAGACCAAGGATTTTGCTCTCCCGAAGATCTGCTTTCGAGGATATCAGTTTTAAAAATGAGCAACAATACTAAATTTATTGAATGAATTCTGTTGTTAAAAGTGCATTACTGACAAACAAATTAATTACTGGTATAAAACCAGTAGTGCCTTTTAACAGAGTCAAGTGCTTCTAACTTTGAATGGTAATTGGAAGATGCAATCTTTTTGTCAGTCAAGAGTGTGCTTTTGTCCTTTTGTTTCCTTACGATGCCAACACAAGATATGAGTTGGCATTGTAAGTAAATAAAAGGACAAGAAGTTTTGATTATTTTACAATTGAAAGTCTATTCCCAATCCCAAACACACAATGACAAGGATGAGGGGAGGATGAATAGATGAGAATCAATTACCAATAGCAGAGGGCTGAGCTGTCACAGGAGAGAGACAGAGAGGAAGTCTCAGGATAGAAAAGAGAAAGTTGAGTCATTGGTAGAAAATAAAGGTTTTCAAATATTAGGAATGTTGTGTACAAGTCAAATGATTGTCTTTTCCCTTAATAAAGTTTGAGCATATATACCATACATGCTATGTATAACTAGAATAAATATTTCTAGTGTATGGCCTATCTCCAATGGTGAACTTTTGAACAAAAAATGTCATTGTTGACTTGTTGCATAAATAGCGCCAAAAGATCCCACTCCCATGACTCCCATTTGCACTCACACATTCATCCCATATATTTTTCACATTGAGACCTCCATTTTATATATGTACAAGAAGCCCTTTCAAATTTCCAAAAACACTGAATGGATTCATCGAATGATATAGGTATGAAGTGCACCAAATAAGGAATCTGTTACAGCAAACAAGAAATTGAGTTTTACCTTTTGGGCACATGCCAAAGCATGCAGTATTTCTCACTTAAATCAGACTTTTTTTTTCACTCGACTTTGACATTCATGCATGAGGAACATCCCACACAAGAGTGTAATACACTCTCTAGTTAAGTGAATTGCTGAAAGTGAGAAACACTATGGCAAGCAGAAGCCATGTTTGGGGTTAAAAAATCCCACAACAGATCCAGTTGTGGCCCAGTGAGCTTAAGTGTGTTCTCTGCTTTCTCCTTTCCAGAAACTCACTCAGAGGAGAAAGTTTTGTCTGGTTTTCAAAAATTTTCTTGATCAACCTATCTTTACAAGATTAATGCTAACAACAAAAAAAAATGAATCCCAGAGGTCTTGAGCTTGGAGAGTCAGTCCTCTTGATCCCTATTAGAAGCACTTGACTGGAGTTCAGCACTTCCCACTTCCAACGCACAACAGCAAACCAAAAGACTGTCTACATCTATTGATATTAAGTGGGTGAAGCCAGTCATAAAAGCTTCTCTGGAATCTTTTCTTCACAGCAACATAAACATAGGCATGGGGAAAACCAATTTTGTCAGGCATACCAAATGCTGCTTGCATATGACAGTTGAGGAAATAAAAAAGATGAGAACAGGGAATAAGAAAAACCAAACAGGGTCAAACTTGATATTAACCAAAAAGTTTCAAATGAAATGAGACCATTGGGCCAATCACAAAGCTTAAAAAAGCCAAGGCTAAAGGAAGTAAATAATAAACATATGAACGAACCAGAATGCATGCTGGACATGGATGGAAAGCAGTTGCTTCCCGAATGGATTCGAGAGGGACCAAAACCTGGGGGGATGCTGAGGCGTGTCCGAGCCATCTGTTCCCTACCCATCATGGATGGAGGAGCCATGTGAGTTGCATAGGGAGCAGACATGTCACCTCCATACAGGCCATAAAAATTCATTCCTGGTTTGTTTCCCATTCCTGGTGGTACCTTCATGGGAGGCACCTGCCCCTCAGACTCCTTCATCATCTCAGCCAGGGCTTTCTGTGTCTCATGGAATGGGTCAAAGCCCAGATCATCATCCACTTTCCCTGCAATGCCAAAAAAATCATTCAGCACTGAAGGCTTATTTCAGATTAAAAAAAAAAAAATTTTTGTCACCATACAAATGCATATCCAATATTTTATTGGATTCACTCACCATATGAGCTATTTCTATCATCTTCAGAACTCATCAATGAGCCATTCCCCATCACAGAAGATGAAGACACATGTGCTTCTTCATCAGAATCCAACCAGTCTGAAGTTGTAACAAAAAAAAACTTATCAGGTTAGATTGAGGAAAATGAGAATTGAGATCTTAAATCAAATCATTTAGGTTTTCCTTGAAAGCTGCAGGCATTCAGGAGAACCTTACAACTTTTACCAATTTGCAAACATTGAAATTCAACACTGATAATGGGAAATTGAACTTTATTTCTTGAGGCATGATCTAGTTTGCATACAAACAAACCTCTTGAACCTCTCCAAATTTGAAAGAGGCCTTTTTTTTTTTAACCCTTTAACTGCAGCTACAGAGTATACTCAACTGGCATATTCTGTTGCTCAGTGCATCCAGAGCATACATGACTGAGCTGATATGTCTAAATTGTGCCAGTGAGTATCAGGTTCCTGTTGGTAGCCTGCTTTCTCACTAGATGTTGCCTGCATATTGAAAATGATTTCTTAAAGTGGGTGGTTGACAGCTGATTTCAGTCAGGTTGCAAGCACATTTTGGGTGGATTGGAAAGAAAACAATACATGGTGGATACTGATTCCATATGCTATAACAATATTGAAAGGTGAGAAGAAAGTACCAATGACAGTATTGAGCATGTTTATAGCTCAGAGTTTGAAGCAAAAGCAGCAATGTAAGCAAGAACAGCCTTAGTTTATGTGGACAGCCAATTAGTGCAGGTCCAATGTACACAATTTTGACAGCTCAGGAGTGGTTGATGAAAAGTGAATTGTAAACATATTGTGAATTGCAATGAATATATTGTAAATGCAACCAAATATGTTCCATTATGACTCAAATTAAGTTTGAAGTTTCACTTGTCCTTTTCCCAGAAAAGGTAGCACTGATAGGTTGTTGGGTGATTTAAAACTCTGCAGTGAAAGAGTTAAAGAGAAGACTTTAATATCTCAAGGTTGTGAATGTAAGGTTTGTACAGTCAACTTCCCATAGGCTTTCCCTAACAAAGTCCAGCTTAGTTCAACATCATGGTTGGCATAAAAAAGACAGTGCCTCTGAAACTGTTTTGGAGTCTATAAAGTCTATATGAAGTAGTAGTGAAAGGGTTTAGAAAACAATTGTAACTGATCATGAAGAATAGTGGCTCCTAAAGCCAATTTTAAGGGACAGGCATGGTGCCTTCAACTTTTGCTCTCACATGGCTGACCATGTCTACTCTTAGCATTAATTATATGATATCAAGGGGACAAAGGCCTCAAAATATATTCATTAGCAAGAGAACCAAACCCAAAGGTATGGAGACTTGCAGTGGACCAGACAGGTCCACTGATGATATACAGGGTGTCCAACAGAAAGCACAGATTTGATATGGCTAAACTTTTTAAAACTGGTAAATTAGATCCTTGACATTCACAGCGATGTTCCTTGAATTTTGATATTTTAAGGAATTTTGACCTGTTGGCAAAATAGCCAATGCCCATTTGACAATGCTTTCATAAAGATGCCATTGGAAGGTTCCAGTGCATTTGAATTTCTCAAACTATCCTCAATGCTTCTCCGATCTGGTGGTGTTTTTTTTGTAGACACAGCCAAGTTGATGCTCAGCTTTTATTAACTCAAACTGAGCAAACTACAGAACACACTGCACTTTCTTTTCAAGAGTCACCATTCATATATGAAAACTGCCTGTAATCTGAGGAAATATTGTCCCAGTGAATGCACTCTTTCTAGAGAATAGTTGAGTGACTTCCAATAAGCTCTGCACTACTTCAAATGTAAGCCAAGGGTCAGTCCAACATATCATTCACCTCCATTTAATGTTTCAAAAAGTCAGTGCATTATGGGTTCCATGTTCTGTTGATGTGACACTTCAAGTGAGTTGTTTGCTCATTTTGAGACAAGGGAGTAGAATTCTTATCCAAGATTGTCACAGGTGATAAATTGTGGTTTCAATTCTTAAATTCCAAGAGGACAAGCATGGAGTGGTGCCATTCAAATTCCCCATCATCAAAAAGGCTGAGTTCAGCTGGTTGATGATTCCTTTCCCCTCCCCCGCCCAGGATATGCATGTCATTATCCTGGTGAATTTCCTACTGAAAGGAATGACCATCAACAGTCCACAATCTTATGGAGTGCTACATGACTTGATGAAGCTTTCTCTTCACAAATAGCACTGTGGGATAACAAAGGTACCTTGTTTGCAACAAGACACAATACATCCCCATTTAGGTTGTGCTATCATTGACACAATGGTTGATCTGAGTTTTGTGGCACTGCCATGTTCTTCCTCCAGCTCCAATCTGACTCTTAGTAACTTTCATAGCTTTAGTCCTTCGCATGGACATCACTACAATGATGTTGAAGTTGTGGTGTGAGGGTGGAAGCTCAACATCATTTGATGCAGCAGGGATCTAGTCCTTGCTGAAGTGATGGTTGAAGTGCATGGATTGTGCTTGGAACCATAACAAAAAGAAAAATGTAATTGATATATGTTACATGTCAGTTATTGGCATATCATGGGTTTCACTTGTGCATTCCAAAATTAGTTATTGTTTGAACACTTTTCTGGAGACTTCCCAGTCTTAACCTTCTCAACAATTTCTCTCCATATGGTCTCATGGGATGCATACAGCACTACACAAGGAATCATCATTTGTGTCAGGAACCAATCACTCTTGCACCTGTCATTTTTCCTGCATTCTGAAATCTATATGGAAAATTATAAAACTACACCATGTCACTACTCAGCCAGTGGAGGTAATCTACATTCAGATGAATATATTGCTTGTTGTCTAAACTAGGGGTCAACAGATTCAATGTAACAAGGCATTAACAATAATGCTATGCTACACATTCAAATAAATAGGAACAGAGAAAACAAAATGATGCCTTTGGAAAGGAAAATGCCAAGAGTTTATGGATACTGTGTCAATGAATCCTCAACAAAATGCTAATTTTCTATATAATATCTAAAGTGTAACATTATTTTTTGATGGTACTATTTCAGTTAGACTTGAATTTCAGCCACTAAGGAACAAAAATTTCATTTTCATGACTTTTAAATTCATAATTATTGTTTTAATTCTAACAGAATTGCCATAGATGAATTCATTGATAGATGTTCCATTGCAGAAAAATGGGTAATTGCTTGGATAGATGCTGAGGTATTCAATGTAAAAAATTTTGAATTTTGACAGAATTGTTTTGCTTGAATAGACCTTCCAGAAAATACAAATTTCTTAGGGGAATCCTTTGAAGCATTTTTGGAGATTCTCCTTTATTTGACACATTCCATTACTTGGCTTTTCCATTCATACCTGGTTCAAGAGGTCTCCACTCTGATTCTTGCATTCTTAGTCACAATAAAATTATCAATGACCAGCTTTTAAACATCTGGCTAATAGCAAGTACTTTTTTCTGTACAAGGATCATGTGAATACATCCAAACCAGAGATTCTCTGAAGGAAGGCATCAAATGACAGGTGAGTGTCCTCACCCAAGAAGTTCAATAAGTGGCTCAACAGCTATCTCATTGTGTGACATATGCAATGCAAGATACCAGTGAAAACAGATTTTATGAAGAAAAACCAAACTATTGAATTTGACAAATTTTTCCAAATCTCTACTTTTTTAAAGGTATTCCAGAATGAAAATGCTTAATTACTTTTGAGGTACCCTGAACAGTATTAAATTCAAACTATAAGCAACAAACAGTGACTAGAATACATAGTGGAACTTCTGGAGGTTTGCAACTTTTGGGATAGCCATTCTTGTCAATTTTTGTCCATCTGTGTATCCACAACATTGAAAAGAAGACAATAACAAGGAAACCAGAGGGCAAAGTTTACCTGAACCAGCAGACATGTGAGTCTGATTAGCACCCATGGACAAGGAAGCATGGGCCATAGGCCCCATGGATTGAGCTTCACTAGTCTTTGAAGAAGCTGTGGTATCTCCTCCTCTGAGAGATTCCCCATTTGCACGCAGACACGAAGAGTTGCTTGTTTCACCTGCACTATACCTCAGATCTGAATGTCCTCCATTTCCTGCATCGCTCTCACAACTATGGTGTGCAGGAGATGAGGCTGCTGAAGAGAGGGAACTGACAGTGGTTACGGGGGAGGCATCTCTCCCCTGTTGTTGCTGTGACTGCTTCTGCCAAACTTGTGGCTGTTCACAAGGTGATCTGGATCCTGAGGTGTCAAGGCTCTGATGCACTCCATTCACTTTCTGTGGCTGAGATGCTGCCATTGTCCTTTTGGCTTCTTGCCGTCTTTCACCACGGCTTTTCCTGAAAATAAGATATGAAAGTTTTTTTTTTTACATATAAATTTTTTCTAAAGGCAGGTAAGCATTCGTTCTCCTGTTTGGTAATTCTTCCCACTCACTTTTTGTTCTTCCTTCTCCCTTCTGAGTCTTTGCTCCTGCCATTGTTGGGTTTGGTTTCACCTTTGTTATTGTTATGACAATGTTGCTGATTCTGAGGCCAAGCACTTGGTGGGCTTGCACTGGAGGATTGACTTCCGCTACCAAATGTTGATGGAATTGGCTGCGGTGATGTTCCACTAATGTTCCCAGTCCTGGAGAATAACAAAATATCAAGTTTTAAAATGGTTAAATTTTAAATTAGTGTTCTCAGATGTGACAAGTAGGTAGATCCCAACCTGCTATCTTTTGTCTGTGCATTACATTGATTCATGAACTGTTCATAAAGCTTTCTCTCATACTCCTGGTGCTTCCCCTGCTGCATCTCCTCTTTGGTGAAACTGGCAGCTTCATCTCCTACATGAAAAACTCCATGCACTGCAGTAAGCTTACTAATCCAACCTACAGACATGGTCTTCATTTTCTCACCCATTTCATGCAGATACATGCAGTCTGCCTTGTTGCATGGTTGATTCTTGAGGAACTGGGAGCAGTACTTTGTGGTCCCTAGAGAGGCCTTCAGAGTCCGACCATCTACATGGACATTGTTCACAGCTTGAATCGCTTTCAATGCGTCTTCCACTTTTGCATAGGTGATATATGCACTCGCACTGGGACCCTGGTGACCAGATAGAGAATGACTTAGGCCTGATTTTGACCTGTTGCAGCAGATGGCAGTCTTCAAGCAGGATACCTGTGTGCCTGCATAGGCTGAACTATGGTTCACCACCACTTTGAGAATTCTGCCAAATTTTCCAAAGTAATCATGCTTCTTCAGTGCTTCTGTGTCAGCCAATCGAGAGGAAAGGCCAACTGCAAACACCAGGTTCTTCTGCACAACCCTCACATTTGCCAAGTGCTTTCTGTTCTCTGAAATACATCTCTTCCTCTGCATGTCCTTCTGTTTCTTCTCCAGCTTAAATTTTTGAACCCTGTAACAAGAAAATAAGAAAATGCTAATTATAAACACTGGCTTTAAAATTGAAGACTTCCAAGAAAATCTCTGTCATCAGACAGGTAATTTTCATTACTGGTAGCTGCAGATGTGAGCTGTTATAATTGTTCAATGTGTTCCAATGAAAAAAAGGATCCAAGAGATCTAAAGTTGAGAGAATAATCCTCAAAATTAAAGATGAGAGGAAGATGAATGACTCAGGACTATGCCCAAAGAGAACCCCTTAGAGGGAACATGTACATGATCTCCCATTTGTTAGGTGACATCTTAGAAAATGTTAGGTTCCTGATGCATTTGTTCATAAACCAGAAAAAATTTGCATCTTGATTTAAGGAGGAATAAAAAAATTTGGGGGGGGGGGGGGGGGAGAAAATTGTCAAAACAAATATTACCAATGCAGGACACACACAAATGATATTGAAAAATTATAAAATTATTCAACTTAATAATAATAAAAAAAACTATTTCTTGGAGAGTCAATATTATGAACCTAGGAGTTCACAAGGAATAAAACAAACTGGCAAGAACATAACAACAAATGGCAAGTACTTTTTGAAATGATCACTGTCATTTATGCCATTTTCAATGCAGGTATGTAAGTGGATCGGGTAGTCTTCAATAACCCTTTTTAGTGTTTCAATGTCAATTGTATGCACAGCCTTGCTGATTTTCACATCAACGCCATCCATATGTTGAAATATAGCTGCCATTTGGAATTTTTGTATGTATCTACTTTTGTAACTTTTGATCAATAGTGAATTTCTGAGTTTTATCAAAATTACTGGCTCAAATGTAGAATCATGATTTTAAATTTTCATGCAAGTATATCCTGCATGACAGACTTCTTCAAGTAATTGGTATTAATGCATTTACTCATCTTCCACCACCATAATAGAAAATGTACTTACTCACTTATTTAAATGTAATGCATCATGACCCACACACATCATTAAATGTTACCTTACAAATGGACCCTGTGTATATCATATGCCTACTCTTCATGTGTGAGGGGCTTGAAATCCACAGGATCTTCAGGGTAGGGTTGTCTGCAGGCAGGGCAAAGTCCATTTTCGTCTGTTCGTATCCTGTGCCAACAAAACCTGCAAATCTGCAGAAGAGGAAATCATGAATCTAAAATCATATAATACAAGACCTAGCTCTCTACTTCACACAGACTATGGTTTGACTAGTGAATCAGGAAAAACAAGCCAAAACTTACTTGATAGCCACATTGACATGGATAGAAGTTCAGGTCATCAACTTCCAAGGGTTCCATGCACAATGGGCATTCAAGTTGCTCATCTCCACTCATGTTGAGAACAGACATGGTAAATCAGATGGACTTGCGACAACCCAGAGACAACCAATGACAACCAATCTAGGACTGACAGTGAAAACATTAGAGTTGAAATTATATGCTTGTTCCTAAACCTGCTCTAAACTTGAATAACTTTCAGGATCTCCTTGCAGTTGTTTCAAAATGACTTAATATGGCCATCTATAAAGTATATACTTTCAAGATGGCCAATATACTTTGGAATTTTAGATCTCTACTTTCTTTTAGTTTTACTTTGGTGTAACCTCAATATCTCCTCTCACAATTGTCATCTCAGCAAAACTTTCACAATGAATGTATGACTGTTTCCAAGTGATTCTCATATTCTTATCAAAACTTGCTGTACCAAAGCAATACTATCAGCAATTACTAAAAAGAAGTTGGACATTGAGACTGGACAAGAGTTCCTGCTAATAGCAGAGTGGAGGATACACTTAAGTGCAATCCTTCCTGGTCATCGGGGTGATGTCAAAAGCCTCTTTTATTTAAATTCATTATTTTGGCTGATCATCTTTGGCAGTAGTTTTCATTCCAAATTAACACATTGATTGCCAAGGTGGTTTTTCTAATTCTTTCCTATGGCATTGCATGACATGCCAGTGACATGACATACTGCAAGTTTTTATTTTACCCTTCCCATGGTAGAAAAACATGACATCTCAGCATGTAGTGTGGTGGTCAATGTGTTAAAGTTACACAGTGAGATATATTAAATCAATTCGAGTTGATTTTGGCAGTGAATATATTAATAGCAGCTGAATTAAGTATCAATTCCAGCAACTTTTCATAAATTTAGTTCAAAGCTTCCCTTGGTTTACGTCAGCCTGAGTTGCAGAGAATGGCAAAAAAAGACAAATGACTTCAAGGACATCTAATGATTACCTAAGTTATATCAAGACAGCCCTAGTTATTATTGTTATGTTCCCTCTGAACATATTTCTGAATAAGTATGAAGACAACACACATTTTTTTGCTCCTGCTTTCCACATTTCACAATGCTTTACTGCTTAATACTGCTTTATATTAATAATAATAATACTGCTTTATATTTCAGGTTAGCCAAAAAGTCACTGGTTTGCCCTGATCTATCCAAGTTGCTTAATTACATAGGAGACACCTTGTAGAGAAGAATTCTTATAATGACAATGCCTCCCTATTTCAATGAAATTGCTTTGATTAAATTGATTGAAAAGAAAATGGTCCATTAGTTGTGACTTAAATTTTTTAGGACTTAAATGATTTATGATGTTCTCTCATCCCTAACTCCTTAATTAAATGTAATGAACAGAAACAAAGCCATCATAAAAACTCTGACATATTGATTGTCATCTAGATAGTTAATCAACAGCAGGCAAGGGGTTATTTAGAAAATCCATAATATGAAGGAATATCATACATTCATTCCCTTTCCTTTTGTGTTTCTAGCAGTCTTGTCTTTTTCATCATCAAGCCTTCCCACAACATTTTTTTTAGTACAAGTTATAAATGCAAATGCTTGAATATGCATGCTTTAAACAAAGGTGTTCTCTGCTTTCTCCTCTTTCTTGTAAGGATCAAATCTCCAAAAACCCAGACAATAATTAATATCACACCATAACATCACCTCACCTACACTTAAGGCCTAACAAGACTTTATTCTATCACTAATACAGAAAAGTATTCACCTCATGATAGACCTAGTAACTGCACTAGGATAATTAACTCAGCCTGCAATAGGTCAGGGTCTGTTGCAGAGGCAGACTGCATGGTTTTGTATTAAGTCTGCCCAACTGTTTCCTGTAGCTTTGGTTGAGCTTGACATTACTTTTTACTTGACTACCAACACCTATGAGCAGTATAAGATATATCTGTGCTTTCAAAAGTTTTCCTCGGCCAGTCATTACTTTTAGCAATGCTGGCTTTGATAGGTTGCAATTTCCTTGATTCTGGCAGCCATAATGAACAATGCTTTACCAATATTATTTTCTTTCAGGAAACATGGTGTGCTATGGACTAAAACTAATGCTTTATTATGTAAAAAATTGGAAAATGCCATTGCCCAATTGTGGCAACAGATAATTATTCCAATTGTTGACATGGTATTGAGTTTGACTTGTGATTACCAAAGAGCAGCAATTTGGTAAATTTGAAAGCACTAGGAGATATACTTTTACCTTCTTGGATATACCGCAATGCTAGAAGTACCACAGCACAATATAAAAGGTGACAGAAATTCACTGGCAGTTCACTGTCACACCTATGCTAATAGACTCTATAGGCCTTGAGTATAATTCCACACAACTTAATGGCTGCACCAAGTGTGGATGGAGCATCGATTGACATTAGGCCTCTCACAGTGGAAGAATGTAGCTCTTTCACGAAATGTACACACTCTAATAAAAGCAATAGCGCTTCTGATGTTTTGACTCCAGGGACATCTACTGACTACCAGTTCGTTATAAGTAACTGGAGGGAACGTTACTTCCGCCCCTGTCGGTAGGCCCATAGAAAACAATGGTTCACATTCAAAGGGCATGTGAACTCATCCCGAAAGCACTACATTAAAATTTTTTTCTTCATAGTAGGCTCACGGAAAATAACGAAACCAGTGTATACGGTGTTTATTACATATAGAACCACCATACTTAAAACTATACAGGCCTAGGCTAGGCTAAAACACCTCTGAAGATTCATGTTAGGCCTAAGGCCCCATTAGCCTACGTAACCGAGGCCTGTCACAAGCCCCACAAAACTCGGCCACCCGATAACAAACACGAAGGTAATCATATCAATAACTGACGTAAGCCTCCCAACAAGATAAGTTCGTTGATGCATCTCTAAGACCTTTTTCGAGAGAAAACAAGACATGGCCATTCCTTTCACCAATTCCAAAGCCAGAGAGGGGAGGAAATTCAGCTGATCGACTGGGTTCCCAGAGCTGTATACCCTTGCGCAAACATATGCGCAGGTGGGGCCCGGATGAAAAGTGGGCTTCTCAAGGATCTTCCTACTTCTTACCTCCGGGTTTTACATCATCGTCCCGCTTAGTCGTAGGTGAGCCTATATGGAATAAAATAAATTCATCTGAACATCATATTAGAAAACACACAAGAAAACAGGACTGCTTCTAATTTCTTCCTGGTGCCATAAATGCAAGTTCCTGGAAGAAATCCCATCGGGAGTTTGAAGTTCCCTGTTGGTCAGACATGGTGGCATCCATGCGTACATGAAGCGCATGCTTCCCATGCTCCCTCTCCATAAACTGGATTTTTTCCTTCTTGCAATCTGAGTATACTGACATAACCAGCCAACGTTATACCTTGGTGATACGTGTGGGGACTCCATGCTTGGAATTAAGGACCGTTGTTTCTCATCGTTGCACGCGTAGGAAATTTAAAATTTCCTGTTTGTTAGGTTCAACGCGAGGCCCTTGTTTTCATATTCGGGCTGAGATATTGCGTTTTGAGGTGGAATTCCTACTTCGCCCTCCCCATTTATTAAAAATCCATTATTTTATATAGACTATGCTGTACAAGTTGTGAACTTGTAGTAGTTCTCTCACTCATGATGAATGTTACAAACGATTACATACCGCCTATAACTAAGGACTCAATGCATTTTTCTTTGGAAGACCCTCCCCCTTCTTCTTGGAAGCACCTTTAACATGCACACTGTCAAATATAGCACAATTTCATTTCAAAATCTTTGTCTTGTGCCTGCATTAAAATGAAAATGTGCATTCCCCTTGAGCCAGTTTTGAATTATTCATATTTGATTTTAGATTCAGATGTGAAGGTATGACAATGGATTGCACTTACTCCATGATAGGACTTAATCAAAAGGCAGTACACTGCTATTCATGGACTTTACATGTTGAACAAGGTAACTAGGCTTTGGGAGAATATATTGTCTGAACACAGCTTGAAGTATTACAGAGAGGAGAGGCACAATGTATTTTTTTTACTTATTCTTTTTTTCTCATAGGAAAAAACCTATTCATGCAGAAAAACTTCAATACTCCATGCTTAGGGTATTTTGTTACATTTGAGGCAAGGGGATTTGTCAGTTGAAGGAGAGATACGGTGATGGAAGCAAACTGTATCTTAGCTTAATCCTACTTGTGAGTGAATTTGCAATTCAGCTCATCAGATTACACTTTTGACACTGATTTGGGTCCATAAGAAGCACTCACTTGGGTAAATCACATCCTAAATTTTTATGTACCTTTCTAATGTTCATATTTTCTCAGTTCATATACAGTTGAAGCTCTACATAATGAACTCGAAGGGACGGGCTAAAAATGCATTATAAGGAAAATTCATTATAGGAGTTTCCCTCATTTCACTGAAAAAAAGAGATCTATCAAACTTGTGTCAATATCACTTGAAAAGGTCACTTAGTGTGAAAAGGCTAGTCATTATGTGATAAAAATTGGACGAGTCAGCAACACTCTCTTTTCATCGGAAACAAAGCCCCAAATGATTGTCTGCCATGCTCCTTTCTGGATGACTCTTTGAGCCATGGTCTGCAGAGCTCTCAATGTTTGAAAAGTTTCAGGCTCAACATTCAGTCTCTGATCAGAAAATAGTCTAAGAACTTCATAATACAGAACAGTTTTATTACTTTGGTTGAAAAAATGACGGTAAAACTGAATTATACAATTACATTACATTATTAATTACATTATATATTAATTACATATTAATTACATTACATTATTAATTACATTATATACTAATTATACAGTACTTCATTATTGAGAAACTTATCAACATGTATGTGAATGGGCAAATGGCCAGAAACAGTAAACAAATTTGTTGCAAAGAAAATTTGTTATATCAAGTGCTAACTGTACAATGAGTCAATACTTATTTTAAAGACAGGAGAATGTCTAATGGAATTTTAATGCTTGATTTTGATTCAATTCACATTTATTTACATTTGGTTCAGGTTCACCATTGGTTACTCACAGTAGAATTAGGGATTTAGACTTTCAAGTCTAAATCCCTAGATTAAGCAAAATATTTTTGGAATGTGAGCATGAAGGTGTGATTTGTTCATCATTGGAGAGAGGGTTGCAAAAACCTAGAAGTCAGAATTGTCATGACCATATAAACTAAGATACTTTCTCAACAAGCAATTTTCTGCGAGGTAAGTTAGTAGGTCATTCCAACTTGCTTTGATCCACTCTATGACATTCTTTCCCATTGACCATCCCTCTGCTTAGGAGCCCTTGGTACTTGCTAAAAGAAACTCCCTCTCCATTCTCAAGTTGCTGTCTGAATTAATTTTTTTTTTTTTTTTTTTTTTTTTTTTACTGAAGGACACTGCCTTCTTTTACAAGAATAGGTTGGCACAGGGAAAGCCTCCCCCCATCCTTACCTGAATTTTTGTTCCTCATCCCTTTTCCTTCCTTGCAGCCTGGATTGTCATCACCCTCAGCCTCCAAATTTTGCTGTCAACCCCTCTTACCCTGCACACAACCCTGCTTACCTCAGTGAGTGGTTGTGGGTATCCCTGCTAAATGCATTATTCTGCCAGGACTTTAGTTACAGTTACATTTTTTGTTAAGGTACTTCTCAGTCTTCAATTTTCACTTTGGACTTGAAAAGAAATGAAAAAGATATACCATGTAAGGGTATGATCAAGAGGCATTATTCTCCTCATCAGGTTACTTCTGTCTTCTTCTTTCCATCTTTTTACGAAAATTGAAAAATGAACTCTCTTTCCTTGAAGTTTCCAGTGAAATTCCCATTTATATGCATGATTGAGCAGTGAGTCATTCCTTGTCAATAGTCCAAAAACCAGGATATATGTTTCTTGGCCATTAAGGCTTTTCTTTAAAAAATGTGTTATTTGGTAATGAGGAAAGAAAAATGATGAAAAAATCAAAACTTTAGCTTCTAGCATCAAATTGTTCAACTACAAAAAGGTACAGGTCAGATATGCCTGTGGAGGAGGGTACATCATTGTGGATCATCCCAAATTATTAATTTAAAGACTATTTTTAGTTGGGCATTACATCAGATTTGACGTTTCTACTTGTATGATCAACACTTATTGATTCAGTAATGACCAGGTATAGAGCCAATGTAAACAGCATAACCCAGATTTCACTCAATGCCAAGTTAGGAGGAGTGAAGGGGGGCAGGGGTCAGAGTTTCCATTTCATTCCCTCCTACCCCAGTGGTGTAACCAGGCATTCTATTGAGATCAAGGAGGCAGAGTGGAGGGTTGCAGCAAATCACATCCCACTTGAATGCCTTTCTCAGACTTCTGCAGGCTTGCAGTTAGATCTCAGTTGGGGGAGAGTGGGACTAGAGCTGACATTGCAAGACTACAGCACCTAATCATCGCCCCCTCCCATCCTTTCTTCACTTTATAACTGAATGCATACAGAACAATGAAGAAAATAGAGAGAAACAACAGACTGTCATGTTTAGCTGACAGGGCTGTGCTATAGCTATAATTTATATAATCATCTCTGAGCTACCCAAAAATCCTTATAAATGAATTCATTTAATGGCAAGAACTATGAATTATAAGGGTGGATCTTTTCTTTAAGAATTCAGTTGCCTTCCCTGTTCAGCTACGTTTAGTTGGTCATTGCTTAATCAATAGGTGTTGATCATACAAGTAGAAATGTTGAAGTTGATGCAATGCCAAACTTAATCTCTGGCCCACAGCCCTATGTTAGCAGTTATATGGGGTGATCCACAAAGATCACCTCCATGGGCACATCTGACCTGCAATTTTTCGGGGACAGCTTGACTTTAAAAGCTAAAGTTTTGATATTATCCCATTTTCCTCCATACAAAATACATTTTTCCTAGCAAAGCCTTGATGATTTAGAAATGTACATCCAGGTTTCTTGACTGTTAACATAGAAATACTGGGACTTTCATGCTTCCAGAGACCACACTCCCTATGGAAAGTTCTCCAAATCTCATGCCTTGAAATATATGTAGAAGCTAATCATTTATTTATTGATGGCCTCAAAGATTGATATACCTGTATTTCCAGACAGTTGACACTGAAGTGGTAGGAAGTAATTTCTTGGAAGTAAATTCTTTGTAGAGAATTATTATTCCATAAATTTTAAATGCAGTCTAAGTACCTTATGGATACACCTTTGTGAACTTGGAAGAATCATCAGCTTTGCCATTGAAATGTAGTAAGAATATTGTCAGTACCATCTTTAGAAATTATTGCAACTGGGATATGAACAATTATATTTTTTTTCAGCTGAGTGCCTAGCTCTGGTTCAGCCATGTTGTGATGGGGTCAGACAGTCTTCTGAGGAGAAACAACCAAAAAGTTGCCCTGAGTCATGACTACCATAATTGCTGACATAGGTGTGATGGAAAATGGTGGAACAGCTGAACAACTGCTTTACAACAGGAAGCTTGTATGAATGAACAGACATTGTAATTACTAATTTAGCTGTTTTGAATAGCTTTTTGCCCTGCACTCCAGATGACATTGTCTCTTGCAGAAAAGGCTCCTCCTTGATGTGTCAACATATCTCAAAGATCCAGCAGACCTGGACTTTTATCATTCCTGGCTGAAAACCTTTGACTTGCATGAAAAGATGGAAGATTTACAGAGTTTCTTGGATAGATCTCCTGAAGTCCAGAAAATCTACTCTGAACTTGTGCCTTGGAAGGTGGGTTGTGTAAATGCATACAGATAAATGGTTTATGATATGGTACTGGGACATATGCTTCATACCTCCCAGGCTTGGTTTCCTCTACTGGTTTTTTATTATTTGGTCAACATAGTTTCTGGGGATTTGCCTGCATTTCAGGGAGCATCTTGTGATAAAAAGCAAAATTAATCCTGGGATTGCACCCAGACTAGACTGACATGGATGAATGAAATATTTCATCATGGTTTTTTTTTTCAATATGATCCCAGATTCTCACTTAGCTCTTCCTTGGTTTACATGGATATTTCAATATGTACTGAGTGTTTCAAAAGTCATTTCCACAGTTTATGTGGCTGTGGAGAGCATATTGTTGGATGTAGAGGTACCAAACTTTGTGTGTGAATCAATTCAACATCAGGAGAGGCAATGCATTCATGTTTGTGATGTCAAAGGAAAGTGTTCAAAGATGTTCAATGCAGTTCCCATTGGTCACATAACCCCAAACCCCAGAGTCTGCTGGGATGAGGCCAGGTAATCTTGTAGGCCAGGATCTAAGTCCAGAGTGTCAAAGTGGTTCAAGGTGTTGACTGACCACACAGTCTCCAAAAGTCGCCTGGAGAACATGTTCCATTCAGTTTGCAATGTGAGGTGGGGCACCATCTTTCATGAAGACTGCTCAACCATTTTAGCAGCTCATTGAAAATAATTTGTTTTTGCGATTATCACTTTTACATCCATACCCATGTAGTGTCACTAATGTGCATTACCTTCCCCTTGGTCAAATGGTCTGCACACCAATTTTCACAATACTGTAACCATTGGTACACATGATGTGGTATTCTGAACAGTGAGTGTGACTTTTAAAATGTCTGGTACTGAAAAATCTTTGATTTCTTCCTGCAAACACCTTGATGTATTGACAATATGGCAGATTTGGAAAGATGAAAGTCATAGTCATTTTACTACCTTTTCATCAGATGTGCATTGCAACTGGAAGGGTTCAGATTTTCAGAGGCAAGTTTTCTTTCACAACTTAGAATTTATTATAGGGGAGGTCAATGTTAAACTCATTTCCGTTACTGTGATGTTATCATTCTCACCGTTGTAAGATGTTGCAACCATGAAAAGCCAACATTGGAAAGCAGGTTTAAGATGAGTCTACCAATCTCAGCTGCATGTCGAAACATCGACGTCGAAACAAAACAAGTTCCGCTTTCGGACTGTTACTGTGTTCTAGCAGTTGCTGATATCGGCCATGTGATCCTTTTGGCCGACTTGTGGAACTTATTAACGGATACAAAGGTAAAGCGTGGGATCGAGCTGAGAACTGACCACTATCTAGTGGCTAGCAAACTCCAGATACGGACTTAACTCAGAACTGGGTGGAACACGCATTGCAAAACGGGTATGGTGGGAAGCACGGAACGATGAGAACACTTGTGCCATTTTGGCATAGGTGAACGGCGAAAGTTATTCCCAACTGCCTCACCAGATTTCTGACGCAGAGAACGAATGGGATCTTTTTCCATCTGGCGTTTTGATTGAAGCAGTGAAAGTATGTGGCGTAAAGCGAATCAGAGTGGCACACTGTAACGACAAGCGGTGGACCTTGTGGACACCAGAGGTACGTCTGGCTATTGCTGCCCAAAAGGCAGCCTATAGTGAGTACATATCCAACTGGTCGGAACCTTTAAGGATGTGTTACAGGGAGGTGCGTAGAGTTGCTGCTTGAGCCGTAATCGAAGCGAAGTGGAGGCATGAAAGAAATTCGGCGAAGACGTTGAACATAACGGCCGCACTGCTAACAAGATGTTCTGGCAAACCATTCGAAGGTTTCGCGGGGCAGGCAACTTATTCTCTGGGTCATGAAAAAGCAATACGAAAAGGTCTTGACTGCGAAGCCGAAGGAATTCAAAGGTGAAAGGAACTTTTTTAAGGTGCTCCAAAACCCTTTCACGGCGGACTCTGATGAATCCTACTCAAAGCCAATATGCACAGAGAATAGTCTTACCATGGAGGAATTTCAACAAGCTATCGCTAGCTTGAAGAAAGTCTTCTCGTAGGAATGGAATCCGGGCAGAGGCACTGAAAGCAATGTGCACCTATGGGCCACGTGCTTGCATAGGATATGTCGAACTGCATGGTAATCTGGGATGCCACATATGGATTGGGAGACCAGTGTGGTGGTTCTTCTATTTGAGAAGGTGGACTCGAGGGAGTGTACCGATAAGGCCGAGTTCATACTCGTGCTGTATGGCATGCTAGATGCTGCAACTGCATACTTTGCTCAAAAACCCAGTGGACGTTGACATTGAATTTTTTACCTTGCATGCAGTTTCAACATCCAGCATGCTGTACAGCACGAGTATGAACTCGGCCTAACTGTGGAATCACCCTCTTCGACATATCTGGTATGCCGCGGAGGCGTTGGAAAAGAGAGTCGAGCAGTCACCGGAGAAGCCATCAGAAGAGGAACAGGACAGATATCGTTAAGGGCGCAACGCCACGGACTAGCTCTTAACCAAATATAAGAGAAATATGGGGAGTATGTCAGAGTGTTTTACGTTTGCTTTGTGACCTCGAAAAGGCAGTACCGTGTGTTTCGAGGGGAGTTTTGGAAGGTGCTGTGGGGAGTATGGGATAAACGGACAGCAACTGCGAGCTATTCGATCTTCATTTCAGTGATTGCATTCGAATGAATGGATGAGCGAAGGACTCGTTTCCGGTACGTGTTGGGCTCTGTCAGGATTGCATTCTCTCTTTTCTTGTTCCTCTTGTGCATGAATAGAATTTGTGGACGCACCCTAGGCCTCGAGGGGGGTCTACATTGGGAGTATCGAGGCACAGATACTTCTCGTTTCCGATTATGCCATCCTTTTGGCCCTATCTCACCAAGAGCTTCAGAAGTAGACCGGTTCGGTTCGAATTTTCTGCGGCAGGAATGAAATCGAGTGTCCCCAAATCGCAGGTTATAGTCCTCTCGAGAAGCCCTGTCCGGTGTGCCTTACGTGATACCCCACTGGAACAGGTGAAGTTAAGTACCACTGGATCTGGTTCTCAGGTGATGGACGATACGGAAACGAGATCAACTGCCGCATCTTCTGGGCTTACGCAGTTATGCGAGAACTTTGGAGGACCGTAGTTGCCAAATCTAGCTTTTCCAAGGAGGCGAAGCTCTTGGTTTTTAAGGTATTCATCTTTTCACTCTCACCTATGACCACGAACTTTGAGCAATGACCGAAAGAATCAGGCCGCGAATACAGGCTGCTTCGATGAGGTTCTTGCGGCGGGCAGCCTGTTTTTTGCCAAATGGGAATATGCAAATTGCTGGGATCCGTGAGAACCTCCAGGTCGAGCAGGAATTTTTTCGGATCGAGAGATATCAATTCCGGTGGTTTGGACGCGTCTCCAGCATACCCCGAGAGACGCCCAAAAAGAGTCTCCCCATCAAAAATGACCTGCAGACCGGCCGGTATGCCTCATGCGAGGTGGACGTACTAAATTGCTAAGCTTTACCACGAGAGGCTCGGTATTCCACCTGCTGAGCTTCAGTCCATTGTGCAGAATCGTGAACACTCGAGGATGCTCCTGGGCTTGCTCGCGCTTCAAACCCATTAAGTTTCTCTAAGCGGCTTGGAAAAGACTGGATTAATGAATGAATTTCCACTCACCTGTCCACTTAGACCTACCATAGTCAATCTTGCATCATCGTCTATCTTGGATCATACAGAATGTATGTGATACCTAGAGAAAATTAAAATTGCCTTGATGTTGTTGCACATAAGGACCTCAAGGCATCAATGTCACTGCAGCCATGTCTTATCCAAAGGCGAACATGATGTAGTTGAGACAGTTCCCTGTTCTTGAGGGATGCTCAATGAGTACCATATTGCAAAAAGAAAATGCAAAGCGAGACACAAAAGGAAGAGAAGGGATAATACAAACTATAAACAATATATGCATGTTTGAAAATTTTCTCTTCTTTCCAGAGAAAATTCTGTATTTAATTTTTAATATTTATATATTATTATTTATTTTACTAATATTAATGTTTTAAATTTCATTGGAATAATTCAATAAAATTAGCATCTCTCTATGCATAAAAATAGAAGAGACCTCTATAGATAAACATTCAAGTACACCTGTTTTTCTTTCTAACATTCTTGCATTCTGCATGTTCTAAGATTGTACAGTATATTGACCTTGGAAAGTCACATGTGAATAAGAAAATTTATTTGTGCCAAGCCTCTGTATGGATGTTACTTGTAATATGTTTGTCTTTTCTCATACTCAACCTTCACTCTGTTGGTGGTGAAAATGAAAGTGTAACTATGTTAAAACTTCTAATCTATGATGTCTTTTCACAGGTTTCTGCAGAACTGTTCCTACTGAGATACTTCTACAAACTACATTGCCTTGAAAAAGAAATTAATATCAAGTTCCAGGACTCCATTCCACTTTCACCTTCAAGTAAGACTACCAGTAAGTGACATGGTCAATACCAGCTTTGTTTTTCTTCTTATAAGCAGCTCTAATTTTCTTTATTGTTAACAAGTTGAGTAAAACCACTATTAGAAATGCATGATGCCTGATTAGTTGGTAATGGGGTGATCTTGGGAAGTTGCTGATCTGCTGATTGTGGAAATCCCACATTCCTGAGCATTTATTGGCATACTTGAAATATTGTTGGTGCGGTACCTGGGATGTACAAAACTTTTTCATTTAAGAGTTCCTGAGAGAATATTGAAGTTTGGATTCACATTTGAATGATGCACAACCCCTGATGCATATAATTTTTTTCATTGGTTCAGAGAAACCTGTCTTTGTTGCAAGAGTTGGATAGAGCTCATTTCACTTCCTGTAAACTCTATGTGGTAGATCACCTACAGTTCCTGTCTAAGTTTTTGTCCTAAATGCCATAGATTATGGTCACATATATCCCTTCCAAGTATGAGAATTCATTTATTTAGAATAGGAAAAGTGGATGGAGGCTCATTTTTGCTTCTTGATAGCTTACATCTGTCTGCATATATTCAATAATCCAAAAGGACTCTTGCAGTAACATTCTATTGTGACTTGCTGAACAAAGAGAGGTAGGAAGGAACTATCCAGTGGACACAGATGCTACAGGATCATGGAAAATAATCAAAACAGAGGAAAATGGCATTCATTGAATTTACCCAGGTCCAGGACATCAAAAAGGTTGCAGTGGCAACACAGTCATTTTTGCACCTGAACATCATCCAATTCTTGCTTCATGTCTATCTACATGTTTCCACCTTCTTATGGTTATGCATGGTGTCCCAAATGTCAATAGTCATTGGAAAAAGTGTCATGACCATTCTCATTTTCACAAAGTTTGTTCAAAATATCCATACTCACAATCTAGCCAATGTTCCAAGTGTTCAAGCCAGTGCCACTTGAATGTATACAACACTGCTGAAATGATGTCTGCACATGCTTGAATGATCCCTTGATATCAGATGCTTCTGGTCACAAATTTTAAGAGAATACACCTGTGCTTTCAGGTGACCCAAAAGTTAAAAGTCTTGGGGATTCAGTTCTGGTAACTGGGGTGATTCCACCATGCCATGGTAAATGATCCATCAAACTTTGAGTCCAACCAGTTCCCAATATTCTCCCCATGATGGGAAGGGGCTTGATCCTGTTTGAATCATATATGTTGGGGGTTGATCAATATATGTAAGGTAGACACCATCTGTTCTCATAACATGTTTGCTGCCAATTTTCCATCTGGAGTATTTGATGAATGTTGCCTTTACTGGGACCAATATCTTGAGATGCTCAACATAGTGACTTCCCTGGACTTTTTAATGGAGCCACCAGCACCACAGTACTTGTTCACTCAATTGTCACAGTTAGGGTCATCCGTTGCATCTCATTGGCCACATTCCCTGTGACTTGAAATTTGGCAAAGGGTTATGTTGCTAGTCACAACTTTATGTTGTGTGTTGCTTAAGGGACTGGGTTAAGGGAGGAAGTGTATGCAGCAAGGAATGGTGGGTGTGTGACATAGTCCCAGTAGTTGAGGTGTATTCATTATGTACAATACCTGATCTGTTTGAGGATCCATGCCAGGGCTTGACACTGAATAACTGATGAGAGTAATTCAATTTTTGGGGTTTAGCAATGTCACTTATCAGAAATTTGGTTTGTTTTCTCACAACAAAATGCTGGCAAATTGGATATTGGCAAAATATGATATTTGTTGTAGCCCTACTCAAGAGAATAGTGTTGAGCATGCATGTTTTAACTATTTCAGTTAGTGTCTAAGGTTTATATTGAAGTTCTTTGTTGCATATCATAGTGTTGGTTCTCAAAGGTGGGCTTCGTTGAAGTAACATGAGATGTTGACATGCTATGGATGATTTTGTATCTTCACTAAAATAAATTGAAAAGCATGCACATCACATTAGAATGTCTTTCATAATAGCATGTGAAAGAACTTTTACTAAATATGTAAACTTTCAGAGCCAAAAAATGTATTCCTATGGTTCATTCCATGTTAAACAACTCAAGAAAAGGGAAAATTGGACTGACCCCCTCCAATTTTGATGAATTTTTTTGGACTTGTTGGGTTTGTGAGAAACTAGTCCACACTAAATTTCATCTTCCTAGATTAAATGCCTTTTGAAGTACTGTGATTTGAATATTGCCAAAAAAAATGTTGATCTCTGGTCCAGTGGTCCTCAAGTGTCTATAAGTTTTTTCCTAATTAGAGAGAGAGAGATGTTGGGAAGAGGATGGAGAGAAGGAAGGTTTTAAAAGAATTCTCAGAATTTTGACTGCAAGGCAGTGGAATAAAAGAAAGAAGGAATGAAATGACCCTACTTTCTATCGATTTTCTTACCTTGTGTTCTGGCGGAATTAAAGAGTCGCCAACACAGCGAGTCCGCAAGTCCTTGACAGCTTGTGGCGTTAGACAGGTGACAGGACAAAACATTTTATTTTAACATTGATCCTATGAAGCTGGCGATTAAGACTGGGCAATGCCCGCAACTTGTAGGAGGCCAGATCCACTGGCTTTATTGCAAATAAAAAATATTAATCAAGTTGGTATATTATGATATATTATTGTATTTTATATTATGAAATATGATACAGGGTGACTCACTTGAAAGTAGCCCGGCAAATCGTTCCATCTTGTTCGCTGTTGGAGGCCGTCTTTCGTCATAGTTGCGATAGTTCGTTGTGGTACCGTAGGAAATGCTTAAAGACTCATGCGGAATCCTCCAGTGATTTTGTAGACGGTCATTCGTAAACCTTTCAAAATTCTTTGGCATGTCGACCTGGAAAGTGGCACGACTCTTCTCTGTATGCAATTTAGCTGAGATCATTTTCACTGAGGTTACTTTGCCGTGCGTCATTTCGCTGCATATACATTTTCACTGTCTTCCCTTTCCCTGTAGCACCCTTTTCACCGTGGGGCTTTTTCATGTAGGTGCGACTTCTTCCGTTTTCTTTCCGTTTTCTTACATACCTCATCTCATTCCTCTCCATTCCCAAGCCTGGCACAATGTATTCCAAGGTGGTCTGGGAGGTACTCACCCAACACCATGGAAGTTTCTCAAGTATTTGATTAAGGAGCAGGGACGCCAGGAGGTCCGAGTAATGCAGGCACTCTCTGCCCATCCTCAGCCTCGGAAAAAAAAATACAAAGCAGCTGATGTTCGCCTCCTGACGTTGGTTGAACAGCAGCAGTCAAGGGATGTCCTTTCATGTTTGCGCGGTATCGCGCACTATCTTCAGTTCTGAACTTATTCTGACAATCCCCCTATTTTTCTCTCGAGGGTTTTCCTATTATGTGACCATTACTAACCTGTTTTATTTCAAATATCCATAATTTCCAGGATGATTTGTGCAGCGAAAGTGGATGTAGTGAAAAGGGTGTTCCAGTGAAATGACATACAGTTAATTGATGCATGCGAATAGATTGTCTACACTGAAATGTCGGCAGTCATTAGTCTTACATAGAAATGATTTGCAATGAAATGACGTGGAGCCTCCTGGAAATCCCAGACTTTTGAGACAATCGACGTGTTGACCGACTGGGGCTGTCCTCGATTCGTCTTCGCTAGTCATGCACGTTTCCTCATTCCGCTCAGTTCGAACGCGACTTGGCGTCTCATCCCGTACGGAACCAGTTTCCCGCCACTTTGCCACTAACTTCTGTATGGCAGGTTTTGCTGGCACTCTCACATCGGGATACTTCTTCACGAAATTTTTACAACAAATCTTGTAAGATTCACTTTCGATGTAACTATCAGTTATAAATATCCGCTGCTGTAATGAAAACCGCATTGCTCACAAAACTGACTGCTTTGTGGTCTTCGAGAAACACAAACGCGTACCGTTCTGGAAGTTTGAAGCTGGACTAACCCCTATCACCCTACCTGCCGACACATGAGTCATGACCGCATGAGTCTTTAAGCATTTCCTGCGGTATCGCTACAAACTATCGCAACTATGGCGGAAGACGGCCTCCAACAGGAAACAAGAAGGATGACTTGCCGGGCTACTTTCAAGCGGGACACCCTGCATCACCCTGTCTCATAAAACATCACGATATATGTCATAATTTTGTAATGAGTTATATATTATAATTAGGTATAGCTATGTATGTTTAGCAAAACATTTTAAAATACTGCTTATCGCTCTGACCATCTCAAGTGAAAAGCTCATGTACAAATTTCTGCATAAACCAGATACATCCAGACTTTCCTAACGCATTCTCTGCATATTTTGATCACTCACTGCCACATTGCTGTTTGTATCTTTTTATCCCACGGGAGTCCCGAATTGAAATTTGCTGTATCCAAAATTGGGAATTGAGAAAAAAATTGGGAATGTCTGGTTAATTTTTTGAAAAAATAAAATTGAACTTTATTTTCATGCTAACTCCATGAAACACACATAGTATGAAAGAGCTTGAAAATAACACTAATTTAAATCTCTCTACGTTAATTAGAGTAAAAACTTATTGACCCTTGACTGATGATGATGGCCAGAAATCGACAATTTTTGGCAATATTCAAATTTTAGTACTTCAAAAGAGCAGGAAGCTGAAATTTAGTGTGGCTTAATTTCTCAATGGACCTTACAGGTCCACGAAATTTCATCAAAGTCGGAGTTGGTCGGGTATATTGCTGCGTTGATTTTACGTGAATTGATAGTCATCGCACTGCTACTTCTTGCATTCTTAGGGTAATTAACTGGATAAAAAATGGTTTGTTTAATAGTCAGCTTACTACATTATCTTGTCCTTATTGGAATCAACTTGACCTTGTTCAAAGGAAATCGAGGTGTTCTCCATGTATATGTCATGCTTAGTGCAACTCAAGAGCAGATTCTTCTTAAGGAGTACAAAGTATCCCCATGAATAAGCGAGTTTTTTGCAGTAGCCAATTGCTTCTATGTAGAAAATGTAACTTCTGTCTGACAGTCCCAACTGAGGCATATGTGTTCTCACTCCTGACATGTCTGTTAACTTTGGAAAAGTCCCTTCGTCATGAAACCAACTGCTGATTTTTTCACGGGCAAGAAGTTATGTAAAAGAAAGAAGCGTCTCTGCAAAGGGAGGAATGGGATGTTCGTCAAAATACAGGATACGGGAGATACTTTTGCTTGCCCTACATATTCTATAGATGCGATTCTGTTACTCTGTGAGGCACGACCAGGAAAATTACTTTTGCTTCCGTGCAGACCTGATGAGGAGATGGATGCTCGTTAGTAAATTGAGTGATATGAATCCTTTTTTTTTTCTTCTACCTTTCTGCTCTTTATTCTAGTTCACAGAGATAATCCTGAAGAGGTTGCTGTTTGACTGCTCTACAACAAACATGACCTATTTGAAGTTTTTGTCGGGTTGTCATATTCAATATCTTGCCGTATTATACAGGGTAATTCAAAAAGAAGATAACACTTTCACATGTTAATGAAGTAACCAGTGAGCCTACAATGACGTGATTTGTATCAATTGTTAGGAAAACTCTCAAAGTTCGTTTGTAATTGATGCGGAAAAGTGTTTCGCGCTTGCGCGGCCAGGGGAGACCGTGTTGCAAAAATGGCGACTCCACAATAAAATTCTCGAATTCGGTTCACATTCTCTTCCGATACACAAGGTCGACCTGTGCTTTTCCCTTTGCAGATACAACCTTTATCTTCACACTGCCGACACCAACTATAAATGGTCTTCCTATCTGGTGGATCAATTCTGAAACGTGTGTGGAACAGCCGTTGCACAGTTGTTACAGAGTTGGTCTTTGCAAACTGCAGGACACAGAATGCCTTTTGTTGTGGAGTCGCCATTTTTGCAACATGGTCTCCCCTGGCGGCACAAGCGCGAAACACTTTCCCGCGTCAATTACAAACAAACTTTGAGAGTTTTCCTAACAATTGATACACGTCACGTCATTGTAGGCTCACTGGTTACTTCATTATAAACATGTGAAAGTGTTACCTTCTTTTTGAATTACCCTGTATTTAGAATTTCAATTTATTCGCATTCAGAACGAATAATACGAGGGTCACCCCAAAAGTAATGCTCCCGATTTTTTTTCTGAGTAATGCTTAATTGCAATTGAAATTGGCGGTTTGCCAGCATTGACTCCATTGTTTTCCACCGCTGCTGGCGAAGTTTCGTGGTTTCACCCCAAGGAGGATATAAGTGCACACATAGTTCAAAATGGCCGATATGTCAGAGTCACGTTTTAAGCAGAGAGCTGTGATTGAATTTTTGACTGCAGAAGGGGAAGTGCCGATAGTGATCCACAGACGTCTCACAGATGTGTATGGAGAAGATACTGTCAGTGTGCATACAGTGAGAAGGTGGGTCACGAAGTTCAAAAGTAGTGATACGTCTCTGACTGACAGGCCACGAAGCGGGCGGCCAGCAACGGCAGTCAGTGGCGTAACTATGTAATTTGCCGCCCGGGGCGAGTGACTGTTACTGCCGCCCCCTTGCTAATTGTTATTTTCACATGCACACACGTTTTACTGGAGAATGAGATTTATTAAATATTTCTGTTAAGAATCCAGGTACGCCTGGATCACCTTCTCTCTCGATTCGTGAGTGCACGGGTGCACCAAGGGGACGGAGAACAACAGGGCGATCCGGGACACCACCTTTGGGGACACCTGAAACGGAAAGAATTTCACGAGAAAGTGAAGCAAAACGCATCGGGTGAAACAAACCCGTCACCACCGTGCCGAGAACGAAGCAAAACAGAGCGAAGAAGACAGATAGTCCTGGAGTTCTAAGGCAGCCAGAGAGGCTAGTCTAAGCGAGCAAGCATATTTACCCTGTATTTCACAAATTACAAGAAAATGAGGATACCCATTGCAGCATGCCTCAGTCAAACCAGTGAAGAAGACAGACAGCCTAAAAGAGTTCCCAGTGATACCAAAGTCAGGAATCACGATCACACTCAAAGTTGAAATGAAGAAGAATGTACATATATTTGAGTACAGTTCCAAGTCCACCAAGTCGTGTTCTCTTTTATGGCAACAAATACATCGACTGCAATCCAATAGACTTCTGCAATGTACCTTCCATAGAAAAAGGTTCCAACCCAAACCCTGAAATGCACGAAAAACCATCGACGTGCAAAGAAACACCCACCTGCGAGCTTCGCAGCGGGCCGAGGAGCACGGCCAGGAAACTGGGATCGGCCAGGTTCTCCACGGAGGCCAGGCACTCGTCGAAGGTCTTGCGGAGGAAGCTGAGCCACTCCTCCGTCTCCACCGCCTTGCTGTCCCCGAGCCCGAAGCTCCTCAGGGTCAGGGCGCCCATGCTCGCCTCGATGGGGTCCAGGGTACCAGGCACTCGTCGAAGGTCTTGCGGAGGAAGCTGAGCCACTCCTCCGTCTCCACCGCCTTGCTGTCCCCGAGCCCGAAGCTCCTCAGGGTCAGGGCGCCCATGCTCGCCTCGATGGGGTCCAGGGTCGCGGCCTCCACCAGGCGCTGGTTCCCCGCCGCCGTCACCGTCCCCTCGTCCTCCGACGCCCGCTCCGTCTTCTCGTCCTCCTCCGTCTTTCCTCCGTCGTCCGACCGAGCGGCGGGCGGCCCGTCCGTGCGTTGCGCCCGCAGGTCGACCACTTTTGCCATGGCCTTTACCAAGATCCTGGAGGGGAAAAAAATTGCTCGGGATGATCGCTTCGGTGTAGAAAAAACAAGTTGGGCAAGCCCAGTCCAGTAGTGGGCCTCCTCTCGGTTAAGGAAACCCTCACTTTGTAACCTAATTGAGCAAAATGCCATCTCTTTCCGGTCTTCGACCATCAAATGCCTCACGTCTCGTGTATATTCGGGAAACATAGGCAAACGGTGCCCATGAAACGGTGACGGGAGGATGGAGGGCTGTGCGTGGTTGGATCCATCAGCCACGAAGGTCGGTAGGGAACCGACAGCACTAGTTGCTGACACGGCGCCGCGGCCAAAGCCTGGGTCGTACGCGCATGCGCATCGTGGACCAGAACCTGAAGGAGTGGCGCAACTATGTAATTTGCCGCCCGGGGCGAGTGACTGTTACTGCCGCCCCCTTGCTAATTGTTATTTTCACATGCACACACGTTTTACTGGGGAATGAGATTTATTAAATATTTCTGTCATTCAGGACTGATTCTCAGCACAAATAATGTAATCAAAATCAATTCCTACAAACGACTGCAATCAAAATTCAGCCCTTCTTGATTTACTGGCTGAAAAATCTTTAATAACTTCGCTGAAATCAATGGAAGAAGAGACTTGACGTTCGATTGACAGGATAACAAGATTTGTAAGTCTTTCTTGAGTCATTGTAGATCGCAGGTACGACTTAATCAACTTCATTTTGCTGAAAGATGACGTTTGCCGCCCTCTGAACTGAGGGCGGCAAACGGGAAAAAATCGCAAAATCGCAAAAATGGGCATTTTTCCCGTGGGCTGCAAAATGGGCAAAATGAAAATTTTTTCCGAAATTTTGCTTCTTTGAAAGAAAAATTTTTTTGAAAGGCTACTTTGCCGCCCTCTGGACTGTGGCGCCCGGGGCGACCGCCCCCCTTGCCCCCCCCCCCCCTAGTTACGCCACTGACGGCAGTGACTGATTCCAACCAGCAGAGGGTTGATGAATTGATATGGGATAATCGGCGGATCACGCAAGAGGAATTGAGCCATATTGTCGGCATTGGTCACCCTGCTGTCGAATCCATCATCATTAACCTTTGATACAGCAAGGTTTGTGCTAGGTGGGTACCGCGCATGCTTACAGACGTGCACAAGGTAGAGAGGAAAAGAATCCCCTCGGAACTTCTTCAGCGGTATGAACAGCTGGGAAACAACTTTTTGTCACGAATAATAACCGGTGACGAGTCCTGGATTCACTATTATGAACCTGAGACAAAACGGCAGTCTATGGAGTGGAGACATGACACATCCCCACGCCCGAAAAAATTCAAGACCCAGGCATCGGCGGGCAAAGTTATGATCACTGTTTTTTGGGACATTCGTAGAGTGGTGTTGGTCGACTTTCTGGCTAAAGGGTCAACGATCAACTCGGAACAATACATCAACACTCTGAAGAAGCTGAAGGCCCGTATA
Source organism: Darwinula stevensoni (assembly GCA_905338385.1). NCBI lineage: Eukaryota > Metazoa > Arthropoda > Ostracoda > Podocopida > Darwinulidae > Darwinula > Darwinula stevensoni. The sequence continues at coordinate 66,324 of CAJPEV010000965.1, forward strand.
CGCCAAGCAAGACCACATATGAACATGCATGAGGTGTTACTGCAACAAGACAATGCCAGGCCTCACACAAGTCGTCTAACATCGGAAGCCATTGCAAAGATGGGATGGGGTGTCCTTCCTTATCCTGCATACAGTCCAGACCTCGCCCCCTCTGACTCATTTGTTCCGCCCTCTGAAGGATGCTCTACGGGGGCACCATTTTCAATCAGATGATGATGTGAAGACGGCAGTTCGTCGCTGGCTGCATCAACAATATGAAGCTTTCTTTCGCGACCGTATAATGGCACTGCTTCCACGTTGGCGCAAATGTGTTGAACGTAGTGGGGACTATGTGGAAAAATAAGTCTACAGAAATTTTCACACGTTATTGCTAACTATTACTGTGTACTTGCGTTCAGTTGTGATAAATCATTTGTCAGAAAAAAATCGGGAGCATTTCTTTTTGGGTGATCCTCGTAGATTTTATGGGGAAAATCCCTAACATGCATGTCTTACTATGACATGACATGCAGACCGAACTTACTGGGGGGAATTTGGTCCTCATTTGAAAAGTACCACATGCTCTGATGTCCTCTGTACTATTTATACTGTTAAACCCCTCGACGACTGCACCTCTTGCCTACATGTTAGCGATGCTCACGTATGCGCCTCCGTTGCGAAGGGATTAACGTCTGCCTTTCGTTTCCACACATCTCTTTCCTTTTCGAGTGTGCCCGCTTCAGTTCTGCTACCGTAGGCATCCCTATTATCGGTATCGTGAATATCGAAGAATTGAAGGTGATCAGACCAAAACGATTCGAATTGGAATTTATTTTATTATCATGAGAATCATCTCAACTTCCGGTCCCCCACTACTTAAGGCCCTGTACTTGGCGAGTACTCTCCAGCGAGTGGACGAGTGTGCGAGGGCTTACCATTTACTCGCTTCAAACGGCCAGCCATCTGTTTCATGAATGGAGTGTTTACTTTTTTGAGCACCTACGTACGGGTGTCGATAAATATGAAATGTGCAAGGATGGTGGCTGCCCGCAGAAAGTAGAAGTTCACATTTGTCACGGTGGATCTAGTCAACATTGTGATGGCACGTCAACTGTAAAAATGGCAATGCTCAAGAAATGTGGAAATAAATATCTTCGATTCTGTTCAAAATTTTTCGAAGATCCACGAGCCCTTCACTTCATACAGGTATTTAATACACATCAAAAATAGTTTTGCACCACCTCCAGAACTCTACAGTGTGCGCCACATGTTCTTGCCGCGATATTTTTGGTTATAACTTTGCTGTATTTTATCCAAATTCAATCAAAATTTTATCAAACATAACAAACACATATGGCAACAATATACTTTGAGGATTTTTCAAAATGTCCACCGTCGGCTGAGATACAGGCTTTTAAACGCTTTGGAAAGTTGTCCACGATGGCTGTCAGCTGTTCGACCTTAATGTCGTCCCAAGCACTGTGGTCCCAAGTCTTAAGAAAACCCTTCTTCGGCGAATCCACCCTGCCGAAAGGGTCACGTGCCTAGGGGTCCAGAATTGCTCTCAGAAGCCGCAACTGTGGGCAGGTCGCATTTCCCACAGTCGTTGATGGTGTGGGCTATGATTTATGCCACAGGCAAGATTCCTCTGGGTTTTTTTGGAAAAAGGGCTGAAGATCAATGCAGCCGTGTATCAAGACCGCATCCTGAGAGCAGTTCTGGACCCCTAGGCACGTGACCATTTCGGCAAAAATGAATGGACGCTGCAGCAAGGCTGAGCGCCCGCGCACGGAACGAAGACGACGATGGAGCTCTGCGAAGAACTGTTTCCGAATCCGTGGGGGAAGGACGTCTGGTGCTTAAACTCACCAGATCTCAAACCTAGGGATTACGGCGTGTGGTCCATTTTGGAGAAGAAGGCCTGCTCGACACCGCGACACGACATTAAGGTCGAATAGCTGACGGCCATCGTGGACAACTTTCCAAAGCGTTCAAAAGCCTGTATCTCAGCCGACGGTGGACATTTTGAAAAATCCTCATAGCATATTGTTGCCATATGCCATATGTGTTTGTTATGTTTGATAAAATTTTGATTGAATTTGGATAAAATACAGCAAAGTTATAACCAAAAATATCGCGGCAAGAACATGTTGCGCACACTGTAGAGTTCTGGGAGTGGTGCAAAACTTTTTTTTATGTGTGTATAGCCCAACCTCTTCAGTCATGAAATAGCCATAACCAATCGCATACAAATTACGCTTGAAATCGATACTCTCACACCTGGCAAGGTGACGAAGGGATGGAGTCAGCAATTCCTCTGGTGGGATTGTGTTTCTTGGTACCGTTTTCTTCTTTGTTATCCATGGAGCTACCTTCTCTAAGAGTCTCTGAAAGGTTGCTTCGTTCATTCGAAGAAAGCCAGCAACGTGGTTGGGGCTAGACTCTCTTAGGTCCTGCAGTAAATAATTGTGCGCTCCCAGAATAAATCATTTGAAGAGCCAGGGCATCGTCCAAATCCGTCCATTACGCCTCCTCCTCTTCCTGATAATACCATAACCCACTATGAGGCCAGCAGCGACCCCGGCGTTGAACGGCGACTGGTATGGCCGCATCCCAAACTCACCAAACGCTTCGCGTTGACCTCTTCAGCTCCTGACATAGAAGGAGCTGGTTTCCATATTGCCTCGAGGTTCCCTCTTGATTTGTTCTTGCTAGCGAGTACTCGCCTGAAGTTTGAAATCTTCCGAACTCGTAGCGAGTGGAGTGTTACACGAAGCAAGTGACCCTAGCAAATACTCGCCAAGTGCAACAGGGCCTTTACCTTTCCGATCCCGATGCAGGGTATTTTGGACCCCAGGGGCCGGTTTTTTTGTTGTTGTACTGATGCTTCTAGCAGCTTCTCAAAACTAAAAAAAATAATTCGTGCCAAGTTATTCTTCTTCTATCCTATGCATTTTTTTATCGGTCGAATTCACGCGTTTGTTAATTAACCCTTTGAGGAGTATGAACGTACCGGTACGTCCATACTTCCGAAAGATTTAAGAAAACTCGCTCCTCAACGGGATAAAAAAAAAAAAACCTCGCTGGGGATCATCGGATCGCTGGAGCATTGGGATCGGAGGGTTAATCTCATATTCTCCTGTGTTGCCTCATATTGGCACTGAAAGAAAAAAAAAGAAATTCATCCACCTTTGTGTCCCTAGTAACCCTGTACGTCATTCGTTTCTGCGCCTGACTTCATTTCGGGGAGATAAATGTTCCCTTTCAGCGCTCTTGAGCGGAGGGTCATGTTATAGGAGGACCGCGAACGTTGGATTGATCCAACCATTAGGCCCAAAGAAGGGAAAAGAGAAAAAGACAGGAAGAGACAGTGATGGAGGGAACGTGGCATTCCCTCGAGAGGAAAAGGGACAGGGAGAGATCGATGATAGGATGTTCGATTAAGCACTGGCTAATCTCCCTCCTCAAAGGGAGCAACGAGGGAAGAAACTTGTGAAGGGGAGCTGTCGGCCACGTGGTAGTGTCCTAGTTCTGCTCCCTCCGATTGGATTCTCTTCGTTCGTGCTTAGGGCTCTTTTCATCTTCGTTTGTTGCAGGTTTTCTTATTTTTTAGAACTTGGTCTTGCGGCCTTCCGTTAAGATGCAGACGACCGTCCAATCCGCCGGAAAAAAACCTAATGAACTAAAAAATGCAGAAGCTATGTAACATTTAGGGTTCGTGCGTCCGTTTTTATTATCCTTTTTTCTCACACGCCATCAGTGGTGGGGTTTCGACATAGAAATAGTCTCCATAGCGTGTCCAGCATTTCCTTTTTTCAAGCAGATATGCTGCCGTCTCGATCGTAAATTACGCCGTAGACTCTGAAACAGTGACTCGTTACCTCGATTCAATTCCGCTTATAAACAGACGCTGCAGTTTTTTAAATGTTTTCATTGGGTATGCTCGGTTTGTTATATGCTCAATGCTCACCAATGAAAGTTCTTCTTCCATGTTTATCATTTTTATTTATTTATATTAGTAAATTTCACGGTAAGAAAGCATGATTTTCAAGACTAGTTGGATACTTAATGAGGCCTTACATGAGGCGTATATTATGACAAGTTGCTTACCTGCTACTGTATCCCGCTTGTTTAGAGAAATAGGAAAATTGACTCAAATTGCTCGATGAAAAAAAAAATCATCTAACGGGGATTCAGAAGCTATCACTATCCTTACCTCTCCCAAAAAATTTTGCATTTTCAGACAGGGAAGAATAATCTGACACATGAGGGACAAATTCCTTCTGGAAGATGTTTCTTAAGCCATTCGCAATTTTTTTTTTTCGTTTCCCCCCCTTCAACCGTCAATGTAAGTCTAGGCCTAGTCAGTTGTTGACGGGCATTTCGAGTGGGTTAGTTTGTGCAGAAGACTCTAAATATGGGGCTTCAAAGTACCTGATTATACGGAAGGGATGCTCATGGACCCTAGGGGAATTTAAATCAGTTCCCAAAATTCTATTTTTAGCAGAGAGCACCTGCTTCTTCGCCCTTAGTAACTCCAGGGATTTTCGACGTCTTGAAACAAAAAGGAGTGGACTTCGAGAGAATCTTGCCAAAGCGCTTTTACATTTCATGAATAAGGGAAGAGCCTGATAATGAAATCAGCACGGGTCATAAGAGGGGTATGGGGGTGCGGGGTCTGCGCAGTCCGACCTTCTTTGCTCCTGTCCTGGATGTATCGGCCTCCTCCGTCGGGAGAGAACAGTCGCAGGCAGGGAGGAGTGGATGGCGGGTGGTGGTGGTGATGAGGAGGAAGAGGGACAGGGGACCGGTAGTCTCCAGTCCAGGTCCTTCACCCTCCGGAAACAATCCCTCGCCGCCCTCAGGAAAGGTAAGCCACCCCTGACACATGCCGTTCACTGGGCTTCGAGTTCTGTTCCGATACAGCTCTTCCTTCCTCATCTGACTTGGCTCCGTTCACCGAGTTTCGTTCTTAGCAGTTCCTTTTTCCCGTCTTACACCAGGCGTAAGGGGATGAAGTAAGTCTCGGTACCAAGAGATGTCCGTTTAGGTATATTTCTCCCTTGTCAATTTTCATGTATATTTAAAATCGTCGCTGTTGGAAAGGAGACACTAGCGCGGTACAGACAGCCTTTAAAGGCCAGTATTTAATGGCCAAACATTTTCAAAAAACGTCAACAGCGTAATCGCTTGGGCCTCCAAGGTCGCAAGTCTCCTGAGTGTCAGACATTTCGATTGCGTCGCCGTCTTTCTGCTCTCTCCAGTTCCCCATAGAATGTTTTTTTTTTTTCGGAGACTCTTATCAGGCCATCCCCTTTCCTTCCTCTCCCGCTCTCTTTTTCTTAATTCAGTTCGTTTAGGCATTAGGAATCCCGACGATTAAGGAGATCCTTATTTTCACGAGGTGCTTACCAGGAAATCCGCGTATCCGCCTTTCATGTGGCGCTTATTTTTCACTCTATCCCACGTTGAAGGGCCAGGAAAAAGGTCCTTCCTCCAGTCGCATTCCCAATCGATACAAGTTATGTCATTTTTTTTTACTACCTTCTCGAGATATCAACGTCTTACAGAAACAGTATTCTTTTCTTCTTTTTTTTTTACTGCCCTCTACAGCTGTATATTGACCTAATTTGTGCAGTTGTCATTCTGTAGACAGCGAGCAATGAAGAGGAATCGTATGCAGTCGATCCAGATATTAAGACATTGTATTCGCGGTGTCCCTGTCCAAGAGCTTGGCAGGTATACCTTGTTTTTTTGCACGAAAGCAAAAGTTTCAAATAGGGTCTGAATTTATCTAAAGTTATCCCCCATGGAAAATTGAAGCTATCTTGTATCGAATGGGAGTCTTGATTGATGACGATCTGAAGTTTGGTCATGGGCGAGTGGGCGAGGTGGTGTAGTAAGGATCGTGAGAATCAAGACCACATTTCAAGGTGATTTATGGCTGGATAAGCCTTCTATCCGACTTTTTCGCGAGGGGAATAAAATCCATGCGAGGCAAATGCAGGTGAGGGCGTTGCCCAACGGCTCATAAACTTTGCATGTCTTCATATGCCGCAGTCCCCTAATCTCTTGTAACCCAGGAATCGTATGCGCATTGCAAATCGATGAAGTTCTTCCTTCTCGTTAAAATTCCTCGGCTGAATTCCATGCTTGAAAGGATTTATCGAAGTTCTTGGAGGAGAGGAAGACACAAGGGTCCCCTCGGGAGGCATTTTATGCACTCCCGCCCAATCAATAGATATACCCTCTTCCTTCCTTCCTTCCTCCCCTTCCATTCCTTCATTTCCGTTCCGTGTATTAATACCTGACAGATGAATTTTTTTTTTCTTCTTTTCCTTGGAAACGAGAAGGTAAAAGTTTTATTTATTTCTTATAATTCAGGTAAACATGGAGCACAATCGTATCCCTGTATCAACGTTGTCTATGCAGTTTTTCATTTTGTCGGATATTGAAGGCAATATGTTCCTGAATATTAATATTCCGTTTTTTGCGAACAATGGTCCACTTCATGACAGGATGTAGTGATTTTAGAGATAAATCAGATATAGGCCTCATTTTCTTTGTACGAGGTACTATGCGATTTAGAACCATGCCAAAACGATGCGACCGGATCACTGTGATTAGGGGCAGAGCGTGTTCGAGTCACAGGAGGTCCACATAATGGATATTTTTTGTGCATGTGTAAACATTGAGTCGCGCTGGAGTTTGGGTGTTGCAACTCTCAATATGAAATACATGCCCCCGCGACACGATAGCTGTTCATTCAATTATTGGCGGGACAGGAACGTCTGATGAACCACACCGTCGAGTGAATAATAGAGCAGGTGTGCTTGCGCTCACGGTATCGATGGCCGATAGGCTAGGAGGCCTCTAAGCCCAGTGACATATTTTCCGAGGGGAGGCAGAAGCAAATTCGTACGACTCTTAGTAATAATATTCCCTAAAAGCAAGAGCGCAGGGCTCCCACGGAGATTATGTGAGGAGAATATGACGAGGCCTATTACCCTCATTGACCTCCCCGTTTCTTCCCTCCCCTCCTCCGCTCCTTCGCTCAGCCCTTCCCAATCTGGATCTGGATCAGCTCCGTTGTGGGCACAAAGGGCGTGGAGGTAGCGAATAATGTATTTTAGGAGTGTCTTGCGTCAGGCTTCTTGAGATGTCTGCTGCAACTGTTGCAATTAATCATCTTAATGGCAAATTTTCGAAGTACGAGGGGTGTATGAAAAGTTCTAAGCCCGAGGCACTTCCAGTTGCAATACAACAATCTTATTTTCCTTATGAGAAGACTGATGTATTTGATGGTGACTGGCAAATTTTCATCTCATTCGTCGATTAAATATAAGTTCGATGAATTTTTTCCCATGTGCTACCAAGGGATCTGCTGAAAGGGTATTTAAAATGGAGAAGAATGCCGCGATAAATTTTCTTATCTCTAAGGAGCCTATTTTCTAGCTGATCTGGCAGAGAAGGGTCACTAGCATTTCCTCCTCTCTGCTGCTGAAAGATATGCCGAAAAATCGACTTCTTGGAGGTTAGAAATTTCATCGCAACATTCTTCTCAATTTTAATACCCTTTCAGCGGATCCCTTGGTAGCACATGGGGAAAAATTCATCGAATTTATATTTAATCGACGAATGAGATGAAAATTTGCCAGTCACCATCAAATACATCAATCTTCTTATAAGGAAAATAAGATTGGTGTATTGCAACTGGAAGTGCCTCGGGCTTAGAACTTTTCATACACCCCTCGTACATGTGTTGGACAATTTCTTCTTTGCATAGCTTAATCATGTAATTGAAAAATTCAAATTAAGTTGATTTGGCTTAGAAATTCCAAGTACATTTTAAGCTCTGATGGTTCGACCTGGACGCCACGCACGTAACCATCAAAACTGGTTCTAAAGTTCATAGTTCGTAATTTACCTACATTTAATTCATTTTACTTCTAATTTAATTTTGGGAAACGATAAAATCTGAAGCTAAGAAAAGTGTGAAGCTATAGAAAGGAGGACTCGAATAAAAACGGACTTAAGTACTGCCGCATCCCCCTCACTCTCTAGATCTTGCCCCCAGTAACTTCTGGTTGTTTGGAGGACTCAGGAAATCCTTTTATGAGCACCACAATTCCTCTCGAAGTGCAATCAGAAATGCTATTTGGCGGTAGTTCCGACAATCCTTCAAAGAAATGTTCGCCCAGTGCTACCCCATGTGGATGGAAAGATGGCACCATTGCATAGAGAAGCAGGGGGACTATGTTGAAAAGTGAACGGTGCAAATCAGAGATACACAAAATATTTTTCATTTTATTGAACTATAATACTATGTCTAATAGTCACCTCTTTTTGACTGCCCTTGGTTACATACGGAAAATAAATGGTAACCTCAGATCGAAAAAATAAAGTTACCTATAGTCACTTTGTAGACACTTTATATGTCGATTGAGTGGGGGAATTAATTCAGTGCCTTAGCGCTAATTGCTGTTAATTAGTTTAGGATGAGGCAGATGAGGTGATTAAGCTTAATGTCTCCGAGAGTAATCAAGATATTGAGGTACCACTTTCATACAAAATGTCCTAAAATGCATTATTAGATACGGACACATGTTTGTAAATTTATGTTTCTCATAATATCAAAAATCTCAAAAGCTCAAAAATCTAGAACCACTCTTTTGAGACCGTCGCAGTCAGCTCCGTACAAAGCAAAGGAAAATTGCAATCTCAGTACATACAATACAGACTCGTATCTCGATAGAATTGGAGAGAATCCTTCGGTGTTTTTCTGCTGACGGAAGCAAACATCCAGGGAGGAGATAACCCCTGGGGTAAGGGGGGAGGGGGTCTGGTGTGGTATGGTCGATACAAAGCCAATTTCTCTCTTGCAGAGTCCTAACGACGTCTTCCTTCATCTGAGAGAGAGTTGGGAATTGCCTCTTTCTCAGGACCTCGTTTTTCATGCAGCGGCTACAGCGTGTACACACGTGCTCTTGTTCTTATGCTAGTCTCGTCCCTTCTTCCTCTGAGGGAAGAGTAAGATAGAAGGCGTTGCTTCCGATTGCCCCCATCTTCACCCGTTGGGACATGTTTTATGGATGTGGGGCAAGAGACAGATGGGCTTATGATCATCATCATCGTCATGTCCATGTTCGTGAGATAAGGTGAAATAGGAAGTAGATTCTCTTCATTCCCTTTCTGCCCCAAGCGTTGCTACAGGATCCCGCAGCTGACGCCACGGTCCCAAAAGGGAGAGGGAGGAAAACGGATCGTGATTGACCTACATATGAGTCATTGTCCACTGGTGAAGGGGAGCCGAATTGGCAAGGGTGTTGCAAAGACAGAAATGAATCTTACACCTCCATGAATTCGCTACTGGTCCTCTCCGTTGAAAACATGGGAGCATTCGCAGAAGTGCACTTTTCGCGACAGTCTTAGTATTCAAAAGTTGCCAGTAAGCGCTTCTCGACTGTTTGAGGATGGCTGGGCGCCAGCCTTTCGTGAGCTCGGCTAACAGTGACGTCAATATGTGCGTCCTTCTACCTTCGCGAAGGCAGCAGCTTCAAGTGGGAATCGCCTGCGGGACACGTCAGCTTGCCAGGCAGCTGAGCCAAACGGGCTTTCTACGCCATAGGCTGGGCTTGACAGTTGCTTTCTTTCCCTTCTCCCATCTTTTTCATGTCTTTTTCCCCCATTTTTTTTAGATCAGCAATCTCTGCTCCCGAGGGCGGAAAAAAAGGAACCCATTACTTTGGACTAATGGCAAAGCTTTTCCTCTCCCTCACTCCATACTATATCCAATCTCAGGTAGCAACTTCCTCCTTAATTTTAACAATTTTCCCACTTTCCAGTAATTGTATTCTCCGAACTTTTTCTTCCTGGCGGCGATAAGGGGACTTAGATTGCGTGCAAGCAATCATCATTCCTCAGGAGATCGCCCCAGATGTTCCTTCAATATCATGGCCTGCATTCGGTTTGCACGTGACGGTCGTGATTCTGTTTTCAATTGAGGAATTGGGACGAGCTTTGCATTTTCATGAGCTCTCCAGCGGGGTCGTAGGTATGCAAATAGAGACGACATGGTACTATCAATGGGGAAACGTTTTCATGCATTTCCATCCTGTTGTTGAGGGTAGGTATGGAGATTGGTGAGCCGTGACGGATAGATAGCCCTCCAAAACAAATGCGGAAAAAAAAGTTCCACTCCTATCGATCGGACACGAAGGGAAAGAAGAGGGGAAAGGAAGGAATCCTCTTACTTCTTTCCTATCGGCCTCGGACATGGTCCAATATCCGATCTAATTCCTTCCCTGCGTTGTACCCATGTAGGATGATGAGGAACCTCTATGTATCTTGATGAGGAAAACGTACCGCGATGCAATCTCGGAGACTCATCTTCCCGCCCCCCCCCCCCCATATAATTTCAGACAGGCTTATATTGGCAGTCAATTAGCCTCATTCCTTATTTATTCCGTATGGACGGGGGTTGATGCTGCGTCAAGGAAAAAATTATAAACCCTTCTTTCGTTCCGGTTATTTTTTTCCATTCCTCTGCTCTCACGTAAGCAGATCGATCCAACTAGATCCAAATAGATCATAAGCGCTCAGGATAATCTTGCAGCCACGTTACACGCATTGATTTCACATCCACGAATCACGAAATATCGCCTTTTTGTTGACGACGATCACTGGATAGGGTGACTGGTTCCTAGCACGAAAGATGATGACGTCAGCTGATATCTGGCGGTGCCATCAGGTCAAATCAGGTTTGAAATAGGTTGAAGTCCCGTTGTGGATCTCGGGCTGGCGGAGAATCGTCTAGAGCAGGGGTGCCCAAAGTTTTGGGTCATGGGGGCCGCATAGCCTGTAGGGTGCGGGCTCGTGGGCCGCATAATTGGAAACTTGTTTTTCTGCATGCTAAACATTATGCAAAAAAATATTTTTCCTAGATTTGACCTAATTCAGCATGCTGTTTTGCCGGAGTGGGCCTAATTTTTCTCGCCTCTCATCATCCAGCGACGGTAGAAATTGAAACTAATGAAGAGATAGGAATTTTTAACGTGATTCTGCTAGGTTCGCCTGGACTGCCAGAACTGCCAAACTATCAAACCAAAAGAGGTCAACTCAATCCTCTTGAATGGTTCAATGGAGTGGAATTCCAAAGGTTTCCTCTTTCCGTCGCCGACTTGTTACGGAAAATGGAGCATCAGCTTCCACGCTACTCATTCTCCTTGCAAGGGCTCCCAAACTGCCTTTAAACGTGTTTAAGTCGTGGATAAACGTGTTCACGAAACTCAAATGATTTTCGATGGGGCATGCCAAAGAAACACTTTCTTAAACATGTTTTAGTAAACTTATTCATCCTATCTTTCAGCTATTCCGATTCCTCCATTGGTGCATGTCACCCAAAGTATTCGTGAGTCCACTTGTCTTGAAATATGCGATTTTCTTCGTTGTTACGAGGCTTTCTGCGCTCTGCTGACTTTGTACGGAAAAATAGAATCCAAATTGTAACTCGCAAATCCACACTGTCCCTTGGTATGAAGCCACGGCTCGACTGACAATCCCAGTCCTCGTGGAATGAACTGGTTTCAACATCATCCCTGCTTGTTTGTCCTTCGAGAGACGGCTGACATGCAAGCCCTAAAGACGAGGTTGGTATAATAAAGTCCGGGGTATGGCTCCTACTCTCTCTTTACCCCTTCCAGATGGATTGTAGAAATAGATAGGGATGTCAGATGGTGGCATGAAATGTTATACATTATCTTGATGTGAATCTTCTACTGCGGTGTATATGCGATGTCGTGGCGGCCAATGGGAGGAATCTGACGACATGAATTTATCAGAGAAATTTGTGCGTGAAAAAATGCAAAGAAGCTCTTTGGAATGATGCATGCAACGCACATTTTCAGCAGAATCTGGCAGTCCTGCGGATTCTCTCACCCTCACAGGTGGCGCCTGGATGTCAAATCCAGTTAAGCGCCTCATGGTTACCCTCGATAAGTGTCAGGATTATTCCATATCCGAGAATTTTGGCTGAGAATAGACTGTACTTACCCGGGAGAGAATTAAAACCAAGTCAGGCCATGCTTTGTTCATCCCGCAGCACATAAAATCATTCATTCATTTACATGATCATAAAAAAGGTATTTTTTTCCCCAAAACTCCTCGCGGGCCGCACAAAAGCCCTTGGAGGGCCGCATGCGGCCCGCGGGCCGCACTTTTGAGCACCCCTGGTCTAGAGTGTGAATTTGCATTCAAATTACAAACTTACCCAAACTGCTTTTTTGGGCAGGCGAGGTGATATAGCTGTTTGAGAATTTGGCTGTGAGCCTTGCAGATTCAATCCCAGCCATCATCTTAATCAAAATTGGAAGCGAATGAAGGAAATGTGAAAAATGAGACATCGAGTAAAACGTAAGTGAAAAGGAAGCGTTCGTTTTTATTTCATTTGTGTGCTCAAGAAAGTGCGCCTGTATATTTTATGCGACCTGTTTGAGGCTTCTCGAAAAATTAAGTTACTCTCCGCAGACAGGAGACAGAGGAATGCTTTCACAGCCTCTCCTCGCATCTCTGGAAAAGGAGGAGAAAACTTTCATAGTAATGAGGAAATGGGATTATCTTTGCCTTATATACAAAGATCACGAAGAGGGGGAAAATTTCATCGACCTGGACTGTTTTTCGCGTGATCGTAAAGACTATCTCCAGTCAAGGACAGAGACCCTGTCTTCTCTTGACCGATGCGTTGACGACGCTGTCGTATATGCTCTGACGTTCTTCGGAGGAAAAGTTGACCCAGATTTGATGAGCGAAGGTATGGGGCTAAATTATGAATCACTGGGAAAGAGAGATGCGTTTGTCATCAATATTCAAAAAGAAGACAAGTGGGAGACGGAATTCCATCAGGGGAAAGGAAGAGGAAAAAAGGCGTTTCTTTTGAAAGTCTCTTTTCCCTCGAGGAATGAGATGAGATCTCAATCCTGGGACCTTTTCCTCTCTTTAAAAAAAAAATTGAAGGATTTTTTCTATTCCCCCAGCTTAATAAATCTCTTCCCAAATTGATTCACTCGCATTTACTCTCGTCTTTGGCACTATAAGGTCTTTTCTCCCCTCTTTCCTCTGGTGGGAACCAAGAAGGGTGGTCTGTTTATGGTGGCAGGCAGCTGGAGCGTTTCCCTCCGTTCGAATTAGTATCCCAGACGCCAGATTGATAAATTTTGCAGAGAGGGAAGAGGAAAATAGAAGGTGCAGTGCTTTTCCTGGATCTCGACTGGTGGAGAAAATCCACTTTCATCTTGGAAAGGATCTTGGATCTCTAGGGATCTCGCCCTCTGAGATATTTGCACGTGTGTTTGGTTGTTATAGGGAGAGAAGCTTGCCGGTTAAGGCCGGTCCCGGGGTCGGAGGTGGGGATCAGTGATGCTGGGGCGTTTTCCCTGGTCGGGGTCGCTGCCCTCGCCCTCCAAGAACTCTTCCCTCCCCAAGTTCACTTCCACCGCCACTTTTGCGAGGACACTCTCCATCGCCTCATCTCGCATTTCGGACTCCCTTCCACCGTGAGTCCATGAACTTCCTCCGCTTGAAAGTAGTGCATGATATAAAAAAAAGTATTTTTCCTTGCATTCGCATTCTGTACCTTCCAACTGCACCCGCTTATTTCTCTTCGAGAGCGTCTATGCGCTAGTTGAAGATTATCTTGGGGTTGGGGTGTGTGGAATGCAAAGTGAAGATGCGTAACGGTCAATGCTTTTTGTGAAGAGGTATACTACTTGATATACTATATCGTTGTTCATGAGATAATGTGGCAATGTGGGTGTATTGGCATTGTAACAATAGCCATGAGAAAATAGCATTGAAATCACTTCCTGCCTGCATTATTTGAAACTAAGCTGCCACCCTGTTTTGAAACTGTAATGTCAAAGCTATCTTACTAATGACACAAGGTCCGAGTTACTCATAGTGACCCAGAGTGACCAAAATTAGCCCAAGGTACTCAGAATAACTTGATTTAATTTACCTAAATTGACTCAACTCTAGCCAAATGATCCTAGTGTCCCAGTTCACTAAAATTGATCTAGAGTAACCCAGTGCCTAATTTTGACTCATTGCCATAACTTTAGCCATATTATCCTAGAGTGGTCCATGTTTACTCAAATGGATATAGGGTAAAAGACCCAGTGATGGCCCGGTCCCCAGTGATGGGCCACAGCACATAAAAATTCCAATAGCTAGGCTTCCATAGCAAGCCTACCCATGTTGTGACATATGCTAGCAGCATTCAAGCACATAGACACTTCAGAGGTGTTCATGGAACAAATGCCTAGTTTTTGGAATTCTCCTGCGAAGTGGCCCATCACTGAGTACCCGCATTAACAGGCCCATCACTGGGTCTTTTACCCTATATGGTTCAAACCACACAATATGATTATTATTGAGTTCTTATGCAGCGATGAGTCTTTCGCACCTTCGTCCGCTGCTGAGTTGCTGTTGGCTGTTGAGTGTCTCGATGTATCTGGAATTCTTTGAACTATTTTTAATATTCCTATTACATTTTTGTTGCACCAGTGCCAAAAAACAAGTTCCCCCAAGTGGGTGAAAAGCGCTTTCAGTGGCTTATTACTTTCTCCCGGTGGCGGGAAATCATTTTAAGTGGTTATATAGTCCGCCTCAGGAACGGGCCTTAGACTTCACGTGGCGTCGTCCAAGACATACAAGGGGTAGTTCAGTTCATTCCAGTTCATTAATAATTAATGTTTTTAAAAGATGCCAGCAATGTGACCCACCTGCAGTACTCAAAAGGAAAGTGAGTAGAATGATGACGGAAGAGGAAGAAACACTCATTGCCGAGCACTGAGGAAACGCTTGGCGTGTTGCTGGACACTGTCACCGCATTGACGCACCCGCTTATCCTTAATAATGTTTCGTCTTCCTTAGCCTTATCAATTATTTTCCATGCTATGGCTCACAGTAACTCAAAGGCGGCCTAAGGCATCCTTTGACAGTATCATAATATACGGAAAAGGCTTATGGATTTCATGAGGGAAGAGTAAACATAATACATCCGGCCACTAATGCCTGGGGAAAAGAAATGGGCTCGACCAATCGTCCCGGCTATGGGCTTCTTAAAAACTCCTCATAATTAGACTGATTCTCGAAAAAACTGTAATTCGCTAGTCCCCCGATATCATTAAAAATCATGCCTTTTCAAGCAAAAATCTACGTTGGTAACGTGACGAACTGCTTCAAATTTGGACCGCTTCAATTAGGATGGTTCACGAGAGAGGTGAGACATACTAAACAAATGACAAATGTTAGAATGCTTGGTGGAGCCAGTGAATCTCAATATACTTCTGGAATCACTTGGCAACGTTGGATAAACATTTCGAGAAAGAATTGACAACGCGGGAATTGCGTAAAGCGAGGAGCTTCGAGAAATATTATCTAAGCGAAAGAGTCGTAACTTCCAGGAAGACGAGGAAGTCGGTACTTCCAGGAAGAAGAGGAAGGCGGGGCTTCGAGGAGGGGAACGAAGCTGGAGCTAAAGGGGAAAGCATGGAGACTTTGATAGAGATAAACTTGGTTGAATGTCAATGGTGAGGCATCTGGTATTTTTCAGCTGAAGCCTTTCCCATTAAGTGGAATTACGCAATGCTTATCTCGCAGAAACGGACTCTTAGTTCGCACACAAGGTATTCACTTTGATACATTTAGTCTTTATATCTCCTTACTCTACAAACAATTGTTAACGAATCACGAGTTCTACAACTCATAGCCAAGAGCGCTGCAGTTCTACTTTTCATCCTAGAGAAATGTAATGATGTCGGCATATTTTGCCTCTCCCAAAATTTAATAATTCGAACCGGAGGAACGAGGTTGCGAAGCAATCGAGGACCTAAGGTTTGCGATATAGTGTTTGCAATCTTAACCACTAGCTGGGCCGATCGACAAATGTGTTTTGTGCGAGTGAGTGACAGTTCTACAGGCTGAACGCTTCGAGACCTCAATTAGGGATTGTGAAAACATTGTTCCTTATCATCCGAATACGTGCTTTTTGCGAATTTAAATTTTCTGTGCGACGCCAGTTTCCAAACGACACCAAGAGGCAGTAGAATCTTGCTTTGAGGTGCGGCCTTGGCGCTTCCAAGTCAGCCTACGACTTCTGCTGGGGCGCAAGGGATGGAACCCGATTATGAGACAACCATCCCAGTCCGTTCCTGAAAAAGAGTGGATCGTTTTCAATCATCCCAGTCGCATTCGTAGATAGCATAAATATCATGAAAGTATGCTGCATTGGAGAGGGCAGCTGAGAGTAAAAAATTTGATTAGCGGATCGTGAAAGTGCTATGTCTTGCATGTTTCCTGACTTCCTACATTCATCCAAGCCGATATGCACTGGTAGCTGTCTATGCATCCGAGACTGGGACTCGTCCATATGTTGAAGGTTTATTCCCCATGCTGTCCGTCTCGCCCTGAGCACTAAAACTGGAAAGGTGTGTAGTAGTGTGTAGTGGAAATCATGTTCATTTGTGCTGGTAGGTGCGCTCCGAGCAGTATACTATTTCCAAAGTACGACTCTAGGTAGAAAATGTGATACACCTTTTTCGTATAGGCCACCGTGCTTAATTGATTTGCTGGGGTACTTCAGGGGGAACGAGGTTTGACATATGACTTTGGCGCGATAACCGTTGCATCGTTTCGGTAATGGGATTTTACTAAATTCCTTTTCTTCGCCTTAGTAAAAATCATGCCCCATTAACATGATCGTGTGTCAGAGGAAATGACGGTTCAAAGGAAACCTATAGCCTTTTTTGAATTATAAACGACAACGGTAGGCTCCAAAGATCATAATGGCACCTAGTGCAATGAAAGGGTATCACGTCAAAACATCGACACGACAAAACATCGAAACGACTAAACATCGACGCGACAAAACATCGACTAGGTAAAACATCGAAACAAGGAAACATCGACACGACAAAATTTTCCCTCAGATTTTTTTGAGATCGCAATGGGAATTCTCCCGTTAAGCGGATTTCGGTCAAAGTAGCTGATAAGGTGAGCGGGAAGATCTAACATATGCTAGCAGCATTCAAGCACATAGACACTTCAGAGGTGTTCATGGAACAAATGCCTAGTTTTTGGAATTTTCCTGTGAAGTGCCCCATCACTGAGTACCCGCCATTAACAGGCCCATCACTGGGTCTTTTACCCTAGCCCCTTATTCGTCAGGCTTTCAGACACCCGTTGCTCATCCCAGCAGAATAATGTTTCTAGGACTGAAAGGGGCAAGTCTGTAATAACGTAAAAACAATATTATTTTCATATTACTTACACGAAACCTGCCCAAGCAGCATGTTTACGTAAACAAGATATCAATTTTTTTGCAAACAATGTAAATTTATTGCGATTGCCATGAAAATGACACGTTTACGTAAAATTTACGTTCCTATATTTACGTCACCAAAGTGTACGTGTATTTTACATAAACTAGACGTCACTCCATCTGACGTGAAG
>CAJPEV010000966.1:5900-17678 GCA_905338385.1 Darwinula stevensoni
AGGGGACTATCATACGAGAAGCGTTTAGAAGTGTTGGGACTGTACTCGCTCGAACGAAGGTTAAGGAGGGGCGATCTCATCCAGGCTTTCAAGATAATTAAAGGAATAGATAATGTCGAGTGTGGTAGGTTTTTCCAGTTTGATGGCAGCAAGAGAACGAGAGGTAACCGACTTAAGTTGCGCAAACCGCAGGTGCGGCTCAGGTCGAGACAGGAATTCTTTACATGCAGAGTGGTGAACGCGTGGAATGCGTTAATGACGAAGTAGTGGCTGCCCCTTCTGTGACTATCTTTAAGAAGAAACTAGATGCTTTCATGGACAGGCAAAAAGGTGGGGGGCAATGTTGACGTTAGGTACTAGATAGTAAGCAACTAGGATAGTCCAAAAAAAAAATAATAATACAATAATACAAAAATATTTAGCTTTAAGAGGGTTAGGCCTACCCTAAAATTAAGGAACGCTTGACCTCGACACGTGATATCGAAATGGGCGAAATCGCCTCTTGATGTCACTATCTTGAATCTTGAAAAGATATTAATCTTATTTTTATGCACCTTCATGAGACCATTTACTGAGACTATATACAGACCCTTGTCATATGTAAATATGACACCAAACTTCTAAAGTAGGGTCTCTCCAAATCAACTCAAGCAAAGTGGCTGCTCAACCAGCATGGATTTGCTTGAAATTTGGTATGTGTGATGTCTTATGGGAGGGTAGGTATGAATAAAAGTTTCAGTGCTATCTGTATTGATTTAGTTTAGTCTCCCAACATTTATAAGTAAGAGGCATTCAAATCTGAAAAGATCTCAACATTCTAGGTCTGATGGTCTTTGAGATGTACTTGCAATGCTGGTTTAAGGGAGGGGCAAAGGCGGCTGTATCCCTGAGCCCCACTTTTCCAGGGGCCCCTCGAAGGAAACTAAAAACGTTAAGTATTTGCGTAAAGTAGCAGGTGTTAATCACCAACTGCTACAAAATTCATGTCCTTCACATTGCGGTTAACATAAATACAGGTAATAGGAAAATGCTCAGTATTCAAAGATTCGTGTACCATCAGCGTCCCAGGCAGTGACTGGGAGAGAGTTTCGTTCTTCAGGCTTACACAGTTAATATCTTACTCATCATGCACATCCCCGTCAGGAGATATCAAGAATGCGAGAAAGAACTCAGTGTCCCCCGAATCCGATTCCGAGTGCGTAAAAAGATTTGGTTAAAACAGTTTAGTGCTTTTAGATACGAAATTAACATCAATGAATTATTTTTATTTTTATTTTTTAAGTCAGAACATGTGACGGACATACGCAACGGACGCATTTTACATGACACAGAGAGGAAGGGGGTGCCCGCTTGATACGAGCACCACAGTCCCTTAGGCTAGGACACCCCTCTACGGTCCTGTAGGAGGCCTTATGGGCAGTTCATGGGTTGCCTACGCCCATGACTGGCACGAGTGGTTTTTAAGGTGTCCTGCACCTGCATTTCCTAGATGGGGCACACAGAGTGGCGTGTATGTTATCCCACGTTAAGCAGACACTCCCCATGAAAGCAGGTGGGTCGCCTGTTGGCGGAGGAAGAGCCCGTCGCCAAACGAGTTCGATCCCTCACCTCCCGGGTTTCACTCGGAAGATAGAACCATTCGGCCACCGAGCCCTGGTCAATCAAACAAAAAACAAACCACTAACTCCCTTCCATGCGCTCATAAGCAGCAAATCCGGTTGTTTCATCCAGATACGATATCCTCCGAGCATCAAGTATAATAATCTGGGAGAGAGCTCGGAATATATTATTTTCCATTCCCTGGGATTAGGATGCAGTGATTCCGGCAGTTCCATTCTTCTGCTACGAAATTAACCTTCCTAAACTAAATCCCTATCCAGATCATCAGGCATTAAAAATGAGCGGAGGAGCTCGCAAGCCACCACCAAAGCAAAAAAAGCAGTGATTCCAGTGGTTTCTTTCTTCCAGTTACGATTCACATCACTCACTTGCTCCACATCCCGGTCAGCAGGGGTCAAGAAAGCACCAAGAATAACAAAATGAACCATCACCCATTCCATGCGCATTCGAAGGCAGTGATTCCGGCAGTTTATTCCTCCAGCTACGAAAGCTACGAAAATTCACTTCTTCCAAATCTCAACCATGAGGAAGAAGGAAAGCGGGAAGGAGCTCGGAAACCACCGATTCCCGTTTCATGCGCTCAAGAAGCAGCGACTCCTAGGGCTTCTTCTACAGTAGAATGGAGACTTACATCCTTCACATCCCACTCAGCAGGGATAATGAATGCAGGAGTGTTCTGTATGAACCAATTCCCATCCCATGCGCATAGGAGGCAGTGGTTCCTACAATTTCAAATTTCCTGCACTAAGTTCCTTGCCACTAAGTTCGCTTTTTTCACACCTTTCACATCCCGCACATGCGGGTCTGCAAGGATCAATAATGCAGGGAAAAGCTCACAAGGAACATTCACGAAGTATGACGCTCCGATTCGAACCAAAATTTGTGCAAATGCAGTACACAATTATTAAATACGGTAAATACAGGGTGTCCGAGAATTGTCTGGACAACTTTTTCACTAAATAAATTATCAATGAAGAGGTGTAAAAATGCCCATGTTGTGTCATTTTATAGAGAAACCTATTAAGTTTATTATGTGTAACTGTTATTTTGTTTGTACAAAAAGTTTTTCCAAAATGTTGATTTTTATAAATAAATAAAATTTCCTTTTTCAGATAAAATGCATATGGGGGTCAGAAAATCCTAAATTCACAGAAGAGCACATTAGAGACAGACCTAAAGTTAATATGTGGTGTGGTCTGTTACATGATAGGGTGATTGGACCATTCTTTTTCCATGAACCAACAGTGACCTCCGATACGTACCTTGATATGTTGCAGCACTTTGTCTATCCGCAACTGGAAGAACTGCAACCACGCATAATTTTTCAACAAGATGGCGCACCCCCGCATTGGGCCAAAATCGTCCGCAATTCCCTAAAGGACAAATTCCAAAACAGGTGGATCGGCCGTGGAGGTCCAATTCCTTGGCCGCCTAGATCTCCCGACATCACACCCTGTGATTTTTTCCTATGGGGATTCGTCAAAGATGTTGTGTACAATACCCAAGTGACAGACTTGGCTGATTTAAAAGCAAGAATCGTAGCTGCTATTCAACAAATTGATGTGGAAATGCTGCAGCGTACATGGCAGAATTTGGAATATCGACTGGATGTTTTGAGAATCACTAATGGTGCACATATTGAATGTTTGTAACATTGTCACTTTTGTGAAACAAACTTAGGATAATAAAGATTATAAAAATGTTTGTTTCATAATCATTGGTTTGACCATAATATATATATTTGAGGAAGAAATTGTCCAGACAATTCTCGGACATTAAGGACATTCCTGTACATTAAGGCCTAAGTGAAGAAGTCCTTCCAGTAGGCCTACATACCAAAATAGGTAGGTGCGGTGGCTAATCGTTAGAGGAGGCAAGAGAGGCCCAGATCCTCAATAATTTTTGAGACACTTGCCCATACAACTGGGAAATATCGATCAAGAAGTCAAATATCAAAAAGTAATCTCTCAGAACCACTTAATTCATTCTCAAGAGACGCAAATCATGAGACGTCCGGTCTCTGACCATTGACACCCAGAGTCTTAGGACGGGACGCCGAATGCCTCCCATGTCCCATTGACAAAGCCATGCATTCACGCAGCACACGCAATGCGGTGGTGTACGAGAGCAGGCAGGCCGGCCTCACCGTCTGTGTTGCGCATGGGCGGGTTCACGCTAGCAAGTGCTAGCACGTCTGAGGCTTCTTTTGGTCCAGGTAGAGAGCTGCTCGGTTATCCAAATTCGTATTGCCAATTCATATGCACGCAGTTGCCAAGGATGGAAAAGTCGCAAGATCAATTCCACATAATTGTGATATTCACTTGGCGAGCTAGATGCGATTCTGTTTGGGAGAAGTTCAGAGCAGGGGGAGAAAACCGTCAGACCCAAACTTTTCATCTTGGACCTAATGCGCCTCTACTGTGCTGGATGAAGTATCAACACCGATCAACACCCTCCTTATGATCTCAATGGCACCCGCTTACACTGCCAAAATGAAACGAATCTCGTTTAGCCTTGTATTTGCTACCTGCCATTTCCAGAAGCGCGACCCATCAGACGGAGGAATGACCTCTCAACTTCTGTGCTTCATGCGCCCATGAATACTAGGCCTACAATGTATATCTTTCTTCATGAATATCGTGCAGGTCTCCCCAGGTTTTTAGTCCACGAGCCGCCACTGGGCAGATGCGACTAGGGCCCAGGGACTAGGCTAAGTCTAAACGGATCGCCTAAGGTACATCTCGTACTGGTATTTCCACGTCGGTGACCACGTCTCGCAGCACAACGAAGACTCCAGACGTCCATGTCTCAAAGCAGATCGGTCTCAGATTTACCGTCGGTGAATCCCTCGCTCAGTTCGCCTCGAGGGGAATGTAGAAAAATCGGCGCCGTGCCCTTTCCCCGTCTCCCCAGCCAGTCGCGAGGCGAGTGTCTTTCTCGTTAGTCGTATTCTCTTCACAAGCGTGGACTGCGTCTGTTTCAGTTTCAACTGACCTGCCTCAGTGATTTGCTTTCCAGCAATCGCGACGAAAAGGACTTGCCTCAGATCAGTTCCTGTCGGGTTTGGATCGCGAAAGTGAAAGACCCTGTGCTACTTCAAGATGACAGAGTGCTAAAATTACTCGAGGGCTAAAAATTGCGACGAAGATTCGCATGGTTCTCATGCGAATGAGTCACCGAGTGAACCAGAATCGCTCAAGTCAACCGCTCAGTCCTTCTCCAGAGCACGAAAAATGATATTTCGAACTTTAGAAACAGCAATTATATCCGGGACCTTCGAAGCCCCTCGCTCGAACTCATTCACGAATCGTGAAAACTTCACGAATTCGCGAATAATTTGTGTCCAGTACACCCCCGAGTGCCGCGGGTGATTTCACACTGTTGCTCGTATCCATGGATTCCCGTTGTGATGCATTTCGATCGAGGTCATTTCATCGCATAAATTGTCTCACTTTCCTCCTCGACGAATTTAACGTCCAGCAACTCGACAGGACAGGACATTTTTGCCTTGGAGGAGCACCGCTCACAACCTGGATATTAACGGTGAGCTGCAGCACCGCCTTCCTTCTCAGTTTTATCTATTCACACTATTAATTAACGTCAATTTCTCGCCTCAATATGTTATTGCTGTGAGGTGGAAAGTGCAGGGGGAAACATCGTTGTGTTGTATTTCCTAGGAATTTATCACGGCCACTGGCGTTGAAATCTCTCGCAAAATTTTCTGCAAAGCACCGCTGCTTAAACCTTCTCAAGTACTTTCTCAGCTTTCCTTGTTGAATTTGATTTCTGATCCGCTCATCACTCTGTGAACAATGAATTATTTTTTAAAAAAAAAATATCAGAATTTGAGCTAGTGCTAGCTAGAGCGTTACGGTATGCGATAAATTTCTCGGTAGGCAGGGTAAAATACCCAGTGATGGACAGGTCCACATAAAAATGCTAACAACTAGCCTTCCTTCCTTGTTGTGACATAGGCATGCAAGCACATACACACTTCAGAGCTGCTCATGCTACAAATGCCTAGTTTCTGGAATTTTCTTGCGCCGTGGTCACTGAGTGTTTTACCCTATATCGTGCTCAATACCGGCGAGGAGCGGGGAAGGGGGGTGGGGGTTTGCTTCAGTTACAAACTTCCAGAAAAAAAACCGCGAAGAGAGTGGATCTTTCTGTTGTGATGGCGTCGAGCTAGTCGCAAACCGTAATATGCCATTCGATTGAATGCAAGGTGCATTCGATTCAGCCAAACGGGTGGATTCGGTAGGCGTGCCCAGGAATAATATCGCGATCGAAGTTGTTGGGAAAACTCAAATTATGGATCTCGGAAAAAAGAAGCATCATGGAAGAGAAACCATCTTATCATTGTGCATGGACGCACGTTTCATATTAGTATAGAGTGCTATACTATGCTCATCGAGCACAGTCAAGGCGCAAGTGTGCCCACAAATGACGGATCTCAGTCCTTGAGTCCGGATTAAATACACTCCTGTGACTTTCAGGTAGGCTTAGGTTTTCCCCGAACGGTGGGAGTCACCGTGGGTGAAGATGGGGAGCTTAGTTGACTAAATAAGATATTTCATTTTCGTAAATGGTTCTCGGTATGGCGCCGTGGCGGCAGTATATCCTTCGGTTTCCATACCGTGGTGATGGCTAGTTCCCTTCGCATATCCAGTTCATCCCGTTCTTCTCAATGTTCTGGTGCTCACCATTCATTGTTTTATGTTTTACTCCGTATGTTTTTATTAACCGAACCCATGAACTGATAGTTCTCCATCGCATTTCGGACGTCGAGGTTGAGTCGCCCTACAGAAATTAGTCTGGATGGGCCGGGCAAGACCGAGAACTGCGCGCATCCCTATCACCTTATGAGATCGCTGTGGTAGATCGTAAGCGTCTCTCGTCTCGTCTGCGCAGGCATATCTTGTGGGAAGGTGCGTGGAGCCGGGAGAAAAGGCACCTGCTCTGTGATTTAGGATTTCTCAGCAGCATCTTCAAATAAGAGATAATGCTAACCTTTCGCAGATTTTCGCGCGCATGGATTTCCTTTTCAGTCTCATGAGCTCGTAGTCTTTTCCACTTCAACTTCAGCAGGGACGTTTTGTGCCAACAACTGTTGTCGCAGACATGACTGTGGACAGTCTCTGGCATGTTGCTATAGTTGCATATTCGTTGGGATTTGGATTTCGTTATGTTGTGTCATCTCGTTTTGTAATCCAAGGGCATTAAGCCTTGTATATGATGTATGAGGAAAAGAGGCATGGCTGCTGGCTTCAACACGAATCCAGAGAGAGGTACAATAAATTGAAAATGAAAGAGGGAGGACGAGGATCTGCAATGCATATTTGAATAAAAGCATCCCCTTCATCCATCTTTTTTTTTCTCCTTTCCCTTTGATCTCAAAAGCGATTAATACTAATGAGTCGTCTTAAAACCTCTTATATCAGCAAACAGCATGCGAAATTAAGAGTTTGCCTTCGTAGGTGTTCAGTTCTTTCGGCAGATTCGTCATGTCCCGCTTCCATCTCGTCCAAAATGAACTCATTATAATACCTTGTAATTCTCGACGATTCGGTCTAACGATGCCGTGAGTCTCAAGAGAGCCAGTCCATCTTTGTTTTCGCAGCAGAAAAGGGATATATAAAAAGAAGAGATTTCAACATCCCCAAAGGCTTTTCATTGCTTAGAGTGCAGTTTCTCCTCGTTCTCGTTTGCCTTTCTTTGGTGGCTGATTCATCTGTGCAAGAAGAAAAATAATTACAGTAACGAGATGAGATGGCTTCCGATCCCAGTCCTTTTCCTTCACTGGATGAGGCATTTGGATTTCGGATTCTTCTGAGGTTCCTCGTGCTTGTTGAGGAAAGCTTGCCTTACTTCTCCAATCTCGACCTGCAAGGTCACATCGAATTTAATTTAAACTTTATGGCTTAAAATGGACTGGAAAGGTTAATGGTCCGGAATGTTTACTTTGTGGGGAGAGTTCTTGCTTTCTATTCGAGCTCGGAGTTCCGCCATGTCCCTTTCGAAGGCAGCTTGTTTCTGAGAAGAAAAAAAACTTTGATAGTTTTTTTTTCCACGAAAGATCCATTTTCTTTTGTAATGAGAGACTCACTTGACTTATTGACGATCCTGGTCTAACCAAATCATTCCCTTGTGGTTCTTCAGTTCGGATTTCGAATGGGGACTCTGTTGGGAAAAAAAAAACAAAGTTTGCGCAATCCTCGCACGTAAATTCAATATTTAAACATTTTAAGGTAGCGTGGGCTCGAAAAATCTCCGTTTCACAGGTGCTTTACAGGTCTAGATATCGAAAGTTTAAGCCCCGATCTAATCGACACTATATACCGACTCCACTAGCTTAGCGCGATGTTGGATCACGTACAATAGGGAAAATCGAACCCACGGGGTAAAGGTTGTTGATTGTTTTTGTAAGGATCATAGACAGGCTTCTTCTTCTTCCGTTCATCGGAACCCGAGAGCCTCTTCTTCAATGGGCTCGGCATGGGCACGGCCTCTTCCGCCAAATCTGCCTTCACCCAATCTGGGACCTTGGAATTCCAAATCCATTCCGACATAATTTCCAATCACCGAACTTCTCTCGAAGGAATTTAAATGTGAATAATAAAAAAGAGTTTACATCGTCCATGTCAGGTGGTACAGGGCCCTTGGTCGACTTCGGTTCCTCTGCCCTCGGCGCGATCTCGATTCCGGTATCCCTGATGCGATTCTGATTCGCACGATTGTTGGTGGGACGAGGAGGACTCCCGTTTTCGAGTTGTTTCCTGGGGATTCTTGGGATGGGGACGGTAGTGTCGACCACGAGAAAGATATTCTGGTTCATGGCGTGAATACTGGACAGGCTGACCGTCTCTCCTTTTGCCACTTGGACCGGCGACGCATACAACCTGTTTCCCCGCCCCATGTACAACATCCGTAGAGTCGTATCCATAGACCGAAAGGTGTGGAAATAAATTATTGCAATCTTAATTAAGTGAATGTACTGTAGAGAATATAATGTGCTATATAAAAGTTAAGTAAAAAAAATGGTCCCACCATTTTTGGCATTGTTCGCCCCCCCCCCCCCTCTTCCCCATATCTATCTCAGATCCTTGCAATCTAATATAAAACAATTGACCCATGGGGATCGCCTGGCATCCAATACATTCTGTGCTCAAGAATGCAATAACCCCACAAGTGAGAAATGTAAAGTAGCCCTACGCGAGGATCTCCTGCGGGTCCAGGACGACGTCTCTGAGTATGATGTCCTCGTTGAACAGGCTTCCCCGTTGAGATCCTCCCGAGTATGCCACTTCTGGTACCTGGTACACCAGATACGACAAAAAGGAAAAATCATAGCGATCTCGATTTCCACAGATGGTTCGATATGGAAATAGGACTTACAGTTTAGTGCAAAAGTAAGTGAACTCCCATGCATTATGCATAAACATGCAAATAACTTTTTTAAGAAGCAACAAAATCACAAAGCAAGTGATGCAGATAATCAATGAACAAATATGTTTATTGTCCTGGGTTGGCTTGAATGTTCGTGCTTCAGCCAGTGAATAATCAGCAAAAAACTAAAAAACCAAGGGTGCAAAAGTAAGTGAACCCCTCGCTCAATATTTTGTTGCCCCACCCTTAGCCTCGACCACAGCAAGAAGGCGCTTCCTGTAGTTCCCCACGAGTCTCTCGCATCGCTCTCTGGGGATCATGCTCCACTCTTGCTTGCAGAACTCCTCCAGCTCNGGCTGGTGAATATCTTTAGGGGTTCACTTACTTTTGCACCCTTGGTTTTTTAGTTTTTTGCTGATTATTCACTGGCTGAAGCACGAACATTCAAGCCAACCCAGGACAATAAACAGCTTTGTTCATTGATTATCTGCATCACTTGTTTTGTGATTTTGTTTCTTCTTAAAAAAAGCTATTTGCATGTTTATGCATAATGCATGAGGGTTCACTTACTTTTGCACTAAACTGTAACTCACGTTCTTGAGCAGGGAAGAAGTGGAGGACTCGGACGAGGGTCGCGACGAGGATTCCCCTCGATTCATACCAAACGTTGACTCAAATGCATCCTAAATTAGACGGTAGATTGGAACATTATCGAAAGAAATTTTAACTCGTCTATAAATAGGGAAACCCCAGAGTGTTGTGGTACCTGGGTGCTGGGTCGACTGTTGGGACTCACGTATCGTGTTCCCCACATGTAAAGGGTGTTTTCCAGGGTACCCACCACTGTGAATGTAGCTCCACACGCTATCATCTGCATATTTCACATCCATCATTAATGCTACTCGGAACGTTTTAAGGCATTTCTACGGTGCAAGTTTCGTGAATTTCACTTGGAGCTTATTTCAGGGAATGCTATGAAAATCGTGTTACGTGTACATATCCTCTATAGAAATATCCCTTTTGAATGCGATTCTCAGGCCTTTCTGCAATTACGCATACCCACATCCCGCGAAGTATCTGCATTTTGATGGAATGAACTTGGTGCTAACAGCTCTAAATCCGGCTCTTCCTGGACGTTTTTCCTCCTTTCCAGTGATATTGACATCCCGGCTCCAATTCAATTCCGTTCCAATCATGGGGCTCGAGAGCGAGAGAAAGATGCATAGAGGAACTTTCTTATTAATCGAATGCTTCCAGGTAATTTCGACTTGAAATATGATCCAGTTTATCGAATTTTACTAGCTAAGAAATCCACAGCTGAAGGCTACATTTTTTCCGATAAAAACTAGGTGGGGAAGAGAGAAAGGGAGTGCATTCAGGGCTAAAACTTTTTCCTCGTCGCTTATATTTATTTTTAACATGGCTGCATGCAGTGAAAATGGAAGAGGAATCACTTGCTGCACAGGTCCCATTTCTATTTTTCGAAGCGTGAGTGTAGGTCACCGTATTTGATTTGGGATGGGAATCTGTCTTGGAGATGGTTCTCTTGAGCGCTAATGTAACGGGAAAACTGATCAACAAAGTCCTTCAGCAGAGCGCTCGTTTACTAAACGCACTCTGGACCTAAGGTGAGAAGAACGCTCTGCAAGCTGGATGCCCTACTGATTGCATATTGCAATTCCAACCTT
The DNA here is from genome assembly GCA_905338385.1 of Darwinula stevensoni. NCBI lineage: Eukaryota > Metazoa > Arthropoda > Ostracoda > Podocopida > Darwinulidae > Darwinula > Darwinula stevensoni. The sequence continues at coordinate 16,595 of CAJPEV010000966.1, forward strand.
CCAGTGTAAAGGAAGGTTGGAATTAGGGAAAGCGGAGGAAAGACATCAGTTTAAGGGAGTAAGAGCGAGATAAAAATGCAGGAAGGGGAAATTTAGGAGTCTTAGATGAATTTTTCATCTAAGACTCGATACGATTGCGATCTGCCTGGATGCCTAGGTTTCTCTGCGAAACCCAGACGCAAGTCTTTGACGCAATTCTGGGAAGCGGTAACCCAGGCTCATGGTCGCCATCTCTCATCTGTAAAGACGAATCCTATATATATATATACAGTAGCGCTCAAAAGTATTAGCACGATGTGATTTTTCGCCGTAAATCAACTGAACGCTGAAAGAAAGCGTTCCGACTGGAACACAACATGCGAGACTATTTCAAACTGGTCTTCGTAGTTTGAACACAGAGATCATTTTGATTTTTTAATTATATTTTCATCTATTTTTTGTTGGCGTCAACTGTGGACCTGTAATACGAGGTCTGGCGACAAAGCTCCCGGACTGATTTTTTTGTCAATATCACAAACATTATTTTCATTCCATGGACATATATATTAGACTGTTGGGCAGTGCTGTGTCAGTTCTCATCTGACTAGCACCTTGAATGAGAGTTTGGCTGGCAATGTAGCAACACAGTGTGTAAGACGTCTGTCACATTCCCAGCATGAAGCAATACTTCATCACATTTTGTCTCGACCCGGGGAATACAGCTGTAGCGATCCATCAAGTTTTGCAAGAATTGTCTTGTCATACTCCAAGAATCTTGAATAATTTTCAAGGCTTTCAGCCAGTAGAAATGACATTGAAAATAATGATTGGTTCAGCCATCCCTAGGGTGAATGGTTGGTGATGGTTGGGGTTGAGGTGGATCTGAGTGTCTTCACTACTTGCTAAAGACCTTGAAGGTCATTTTAAATTATTGGAGCATAACAAGGAACTTTTCAACACACTTCTGCAACATTTGATGGATTACTGCAGCTGTATTCCCCGGTTCGAGACAAAATGTGATGAAGCATTGCTTCACTCTGGGAATATGACAGACGCCTTTCACACTGCGTTGCTACATTGGCAGCCAAACTCTCATTCAAGGTGC